>JAAOWG010000397.1:0-19739 GCA_036491945.1 Paranurophorus simplex
GCAGATGCAACCTTAATTTGACTCATGATCCATTCTCTGAACAGCTTTGTTCAATGCAATTTGGAAGCTGGACGATGGACGCGTGGTCATTAGGTTTGGATTTCTACGATGCGGTTGGATATGATATCAAAGCTGAAACGTTTATTTATGTTTTTTATTTACAGAAACCTGGTATTGAAGTTACAGATTTTGACAGTAACAAATACCTAATCACAACAAATACTGCTGTTCGTAAAGAGACATTTTACGACTGCTGCTCCGAGCCGTATACTTCACTAAAGTTTTATCTAGGAATTACGTCCCGTACAACAAAGTCTATGATGTGTGAAAGAAATGATTTTAAGCATGCGGGACAAGATTTGTATCAAAGTTTTAAAGAGAAAAGTGAAATTACCAAAGATTTAATTTAGTGTGCATTCGTAATTATTTTGGCATTCAACAAGCAGCACTAATATTGTTGCATTTTAATGGAACAATGGAACTTGCTTAAGGTAGAAATATAAGCGTTTGAAATAAACTTTTAATATTTTCCCAGTCATTTAATGTTGACCTACCACCATATTTGCCACCATATTACCACCACCGCCTGTGACATCGATAAATACTAATGAATATTTGACAGTTGAGATGAAGTAATTATGAATACAAACTTAGGATTCTCAGTGAGTTGAGAACAGGAATAGGAGTAGTTGAACAATATTTCAGTATTAATCGGCAACAATTTATTACTCAATATTAAATCTATATTTTTATTTTATAATCATATGATTTTAGTAAATTATTTACATTATTTATTTAAAGAAAGTCATATACATATCAATTGCAGGTATTATCTTTGAAAAAGCTTTAATATATAAAAATATCGAATGCAATAAACTGACCATTACAGTAGCAAAGGGGTTGATTTTCACAATTTAATATATTAAGCATTATACAGTAAATAAATAACAAATATTAGCTCACATCATGCAATGACATTTTGTCTCTTAATTGACAATAAAATTCTAAATTTAGTTAAGAGAATCCTAGGAAAATATGAAGTACAGTATGTTTCAAAATTAGGTGCATCACCAAAGCATAACATCCCTTGACAACGTATGTATTTATATGCTTGGGTGATGCACCTAATTTTGAAACATACTGCTGTATGTTAATAATATACATACATAAATTATTTATTGAATCAATGCAATTTCTTTAATCTCATCACATTCTCGTAATCTTTGTATTGAATCTTATTCCTGCTTTACTTATCAGTTGGATTTGTATCTAAACGCAATTATTGGGCGTTAATTGATGCATTTATCATCATTCCCAGAAATGAACATTACATAATTGCACAACAATATATAATAACAGCCTTAATAAAAGTTGCCTGAGAGCAATCCCTATGGATCTCTCAATTCCAATTTATTCGACTCGTTTCCATTGATTATGTTTTTATTATTTATCAATCTGCTTAATTTCTTTTCTAAATTTGGATAACAGAAACTACATTCTCTTCCATAAACCAAAATGAATATGGCATTACATATATTGTCTAAGTCAAATAAAGAAAGAAATAAAGGCTCTGATCGTTCAAGTTTTTTTTGTAAATAAAATGACAAAAATTCTTTCACATTCCAATGATAACAGAATGATGTCAGTGTTTATCTACCTAAGTCATCTTGTTTTTATGTGAGTTCGCAATGATGTGTAACGGAGGCCATTGGAGCCAACTGTTAGTAGGGTGGAGAACAAGGCCTCCACCATCGCTCATTTACATATATGCAGCGATTATTAAATTTTGCGGGTATTTTCGAATTTCAACGCACGGTAGAACCTTAACGGAGCCATTGAATCGTTGATTTGAAATTTGTAATCAGCATAAATAGCAGAACAAAACTGTTTACTTTTATAAAAATAGGTACAATCCTTAAAGAAAACAGTAATAAGGTGATCAACAAATTGTCGACGGTTTGTTAAGGCCTCTTTACGATACGGTCAACTTAAAGACATATGCTCATCGAAAAACTTAACGACATTAAAATAAATAACGACAGTTTTGAGTTATGTTCTTGGTAAGTGTTCCAACTTTTTTATACACGTGGTGATATGGTTTATTTATTTTCAAAACCGGGTTGTATGTGTTCCCTGCGGTTGATGCAACTAACAATTGTTGACGGCCAAAATTTTACTCGGCCAATAACAACAACATGTTAGGTTGTGAATGGAAGTCCTCCACACCAACAATTAATTACTTGTTTACCCGTCCTCTTTTTAAAGGAAAACAGTAATCTGCCTTCGTTACGCTGAACAACCTATTGTCTACCTGATTAGATCTTCCCTACAAAGTTTTGAAGGGTACGGTAAGTTTATTAAAGTTTGGTTTCTTAGTAATCCTTTGATTTTCAATGTTCATAAACTCAAGGCCTCACTAAAGATGACGTAATAAGGAGGGCCTCGTCCAATGCACTGACCCAACTGTGCAATATCGTAACGCATATTGTTATTCAGAATTTTCCATACTCCGACAATTGTAGATCATCTCAAGGTTCTGAGTAACCAAGTAACCGAACTGCGCAATCTGTGTCTCAACAAACTGATGCAACTCAACCCATGGATGTCGAATCGTTGCATGAAACAATGCAGGTTGCGGATACAACCCCTTCACACTTATACTCTTCAAGTATTGCAATTGAAATATCCACATCTTCCTCTGTAACTACACAACAGGCACTACTTTCAGGCAGTCCTTTTTTTAGTTTTGTTTTGTTTTTTTAGTCGAAGTATAAAACTGAATTATTAAATGTTAAATTTTAAATACTGAATTATTAAATTATTACATATTGAATTTTATATTAAATTATATAAAATTCATTAATTACTTACATGAAATTAATTTAAAACTCCTTGGACTAAAAAGAAAAGGATTCTTTAAAAAGTGGAGTGCAAAGTACATACATTGACCTTTTTGCATTTTTTCATGAAAAGTGAAAATTTTCTCTTGTGGAGGGGGGCAGTGAGAAACGCAAACTTTCTCTTTCCATCCGCAATTTCACTTTTCACTCCGCAAATGTGGGGTGCTCGAGAAACATTCCATTTTTCAAAACTGCATGCGGAGTGAAAATTTCGGAGTGAAAAGTCCACTCGGGCCCCAGGTTCAGTGAACACGATAAATGCTGGTTATTTGATGTTGATTGAATTACAACGAAAAATAAAGGCCCAATTAGGTATGGATCAATGTTAATGTTCCTACTCAAAAAAAGCCACCGTAAGTTTTAGGATGAAAATTTGACATTACAATTGATAATTTTTAGTCTGAAGAATGAAGTAAAGAAGTAATCGAAAACTTAAATATCAACTTGAATATTGTTCTACGGTCGATATAACTGGAAAATGCAAAGATTTTACAATTATTTTAAATAACAATATTATAGTGACGGAAAATACTACGAGACAATCGGAGCTTTAATTTGACGGTGTAGTTCTATTTGAGATGATGTGGAGTCGTCACAATAGTAGTGGAAAAAGAAAGATACAAATGACAATGGAAAACTGGATAAAATCAAAAAACAGAGAAACAGATAGAAATGAACGTAGATTTGAAGAAAAAAGGGACGCCCAAGACAACCAGTTGAGTTTAGAATAAGGTACGTTTATTTATCATAATTTCATAATACTAATGCATAATTTATATAGAAAACTTGATGGTGCTGAAGAATATCTAAAACAAAACAATCTAGCTAAACAGTACAATTTCGATGGGTGGAAAAATGGCCAATCATGGCAATTTGTTCCCCAACTCAGCATATACTTAAAAATGAAGAAAATCTCTTATGAGAAAAAGTGATATACCGGGGGTGGCGAGGAACTTATACCGTTGTCGTTCCAAGCATGGGCTGGACACCATCTTAAAATTTCTTTACTGTTTGCTCATTCCAATGACGATTTTAATGTCAACGTAACTAATTATAGCTATTGCTTTTTCCATGAGATCGCATGATGTCACTGTTTCTGCACACAATGATATGAGAATTAGTAGCAGCTTATCAAATAGTTCATAGACCAAAAACCAACCAAATCATATTGTTTTACTTTAGTCACAAATTACAAGTTACCACAGTTTGATGCGAGGGTGGTAAGTAAAAAGGTAAAAAAGTTAACTTTTTCAATGAGTATTTGATAATCTATTTATTTAGAAAACTTGGAAATTTCTGAAGCAACTCCAAAGATAGTTCGATCCTAATATTTTCAATTCAACAACGATAAAAATGGATAATTTTGAGCAGAAAACATTGGAATCATACTGTGGTTCGAATACCAATGTGTATGCGACTCATTATGTGGAAGGTAGCTTCAACCGGCTGTTTATAAAACCACAAGACTCCTATGCTTTAAACACGATTATTCAGAATAAGCTATATGATGCAGTTGTCATAGGTATAAATTTTGCTTACTTTTTTGTGTTTTCAATATTAATATAATGTTTACTATTCCGTAAGCAAAAAATCGTTTCATAGAAGGCCCCCCATTCAATAGTTGTTGCACAACATATAGTGACAGGTCGCCCCCCCCACGATTATGGGGACATTGTCACGATTCATCACGTTATTGCATCCACTCTTTAATTATTCTCTAAACGGGATGAAGTTAAGATGTATTGCTGTTCATCCTGCGTATCTCCCGTTGGATGATACTGAATCGAACTGGGATATAAACGTTCAATACAGAAATCAGTCCATATTATTCTGGACCCAAGAAATTTACCCCTAAGCACTTACACTGGTTATCATGGGCAAGCCATCCTAACATCCTGTGTATGATGCTCAACCTGAAGAAATTAAAATTGAAGGAGACTCAGACAGAAAGATCACAGTCAGTTAGGGATTCTTTTTTTATTTATAATACTATAAAACAAGGTGCTTTGTAAGATCATATTAGAGAATGCTCTGCTTACAATCCCTTATGTGTATATGTTACAGAAATATATACCTGATAAACTCACATTTTCATTCCGGACAATGCCTTCCCGGACAATTTAAAATTTTAAGGAGCTAAAGACCCAAGTTGCAGTCCTTCAACAAACAACCTGAATGAACAATCAGAATCCTTGTTGAGATTTGAACACCCATCCTGGTTGGAATTACTGAAGAAGGCGAACATGCAACTTCACTCGTTTGATTTGTGTTTGGGGGCACATGGGAAGCACAGTGTTTCTTATGCAATGGAGTCCATCATGTTTCAAACTGTACATTGCGAAACAAGTTTATGGTGCTTTCAGAAATTGTAGAAATAAAGTGTAAACGTTCTTATTCATGGATTTCAAAGTAGCAGCAGAAAATTTCCAAGTAATGTTGCTGCAGATTGCATTTCAAACAAAACATTTAAAATTTTTCGTAAATACTTACATTCCTATTGGTTTAATTGTGGTAACAGCGATAAGTTATTGTTTAGTATGCTGTTGGAATTCGAACTGCATCAAAGGTAAAGACACCATTTATGTTGACATCGTTCCATTTTACGTTTTCAGTAATTCTATGCTTGATTGTAGACACAGATTATTTTATGTAATCTGCTTGACCCCCTTCAATTTTTTTGCACTTTTTCCTCAGTTTATGCGGAAAAATGGAACACAAACATAGGTAAATCACAAAATAAAAGGGAGGTGTCATCGTAGGTTAGTTATTTGAAGTATTTGAATTCCCCTTAGTGTTATCCTGCTATTCATTATAATTATGGTGCTGGTACCAGCCAGGATGGCTACAACATAAATTCTGAAGAACAACGGCCCTTTTGTCAATCTTATCATATTTAAAACCCATTTTCTCTGAGACCAACGAAAATGCCTTTTTCCCAATTTAAAATTCTTCTTCCAGTTCTAATCCGAAAGCCGTAGATATTTGGTTTCTAAACTGAATGGATTGTGTCTTGCACAGAAGAAAATCATTATAAACGGTTTCGAGTAATGCAGGTATCCCTAGCTTATAACCATTGGAAATAATTGTCCTGATATCTTCCTGATCCGCGCTATCGATTCTTATTTGTCGTGGACATAGTTTCTTTCTTTTGTTTCCTGGTGTGAAAATTTCGCCCTGATTCCACCTTTTATGTGTTCGCGAAAGGGTGGTAGTACTCACACCTAAAAAATCTGCAGCAACCTCTCGAGATGCCCCCTGCAGGAGTGTTGGGTCATTCTTGACTGCTTGATGCCTCCCCAATTGTTCAAAACAAAATACTCTTTATAACATTCTGTTATAAAGTGAATTTATTCATGGGAGTTCTTTCACCCCAGCAATTTGGCTTGTACAAAAAGTGTCCAATCAAATTTTCGGGTGACATCTCTAGGGAAGAGTTCTACTATCAAAATATTTTTTAATTTGTCTTTGAGTTCGTTTTCCTTTTCACTACAAATACACATTCGAAACAAATTATATAGGATCATCATCTTACAGGAAACTTAGTTTTGAAATGAACTGCATCTAATCATTTTGGACAAATCAAGCTTTTATAACAGGGATTGAAAGCTTTGTTTGTGAAGCATATGAAAAGAATAGCAATTTTTGGAAGGAATGTCTTTATTGATGTCCGAGCTTTTCTTTACAGACATGACTAATGTTAATAATCTTTTATTAAATCAAAAACTAAAAAGTGATAGTTAATAATTAAGTATTAAATTGATTAACCCTGTAAGATGTTTTTTGGTTGGCATGAAATGCTTTGTTCATTGTTTCCATATATAGCTTACGTGAATAATCTAGGGTGTCCAACTGTACGGTGGGTCTTGTCAGTTCTGATATTCCTTCATTTAAATTAGATGGGTCACTGTATTGGTGGTCATCACTGTTTTATCTTTGGGGTTGTCGGGGTAGTAACTATTAAACGGATTTAAATTGTTTAAATCAAGTACGTAAAATGTATATTACGTTACTCTGCAATTGTTGTTTCTAAAATATCTTAGCTTATCGGTTCGACAAGTTTTATTTCTTGGTTATAGTAATAATAGCATTGACGGATTAGTTGTTTACATGTAACCATGACAAAATCAAATCTATAAAACCTAACAAAATCGGTGTTAGTGAAAGCTCTAACCAACACTTCAAATTCTATTATTACCCTTTAATAATGGGGATGGGTTGCTTAGTTTCAACAATGTTGATAATATGTCGGAAAGAATGATCCAACAGCAAGTAAATTGTTTGCACAAAAGGTTTAACTAGAGATTCTGGGAAAAAAAACTTTTCTTCTGATTTCACCTTCAAGGTATATGTCTATCCGCAACACTATGATATTTCCCGAAAAATTCCCCGCTTGTTGGGTTAGATTTGTAGCTACAAATCTAACCAAATATTTGTTATTGATTCTATTCTATCCTGACTGATTGGTCCGACAAATTTTATTTCTTGATCGTAGAAATAATAACACTGTCGTATAAGTTGTTTGCAGGTAGCCAAGATATCACTTTGGCCGTTTGTTGGGTTTTGTTTGTAAGGAATAGCGTCCCACCATTCCGGTTTTGATGCCTCATTGTAGACAATTTGTCCTCTACCATTTCCAGCTTGACTTCTACATACGAAGCGTATGCAAGTGTCATTTGATTTGACTTGACGGTCAGAAAAGCGGGTAGTAATTGTTTGTCTGAAACTTTTTGTCTCGGGCGATCGGGTTCTACATGATCATCCTGTTCCCTTTCCCATTTAGCATAACGATGCCCGAACGAAGTTCGTAGCGCTATACCGAATATCAAAGGTACAAAAGCTAACACTTTATAGCCAGGAAAGCTGGTAGTAATTCATTCATTGTAATTTTTACATGATGGGGATGTGAAGGGGTTGATCGGAATTTGCCATTTCGTAGTTTGACATAAATCTAAGGTAGCGGACCCGTAGATGTTTTTTACAATTCCATAAATATTTGAAGCCATCAAATACGACATCTCCTTTTGTATATGATCATGCCATCATCAGTTCGAAATACACGTTTTCCGTTTCAGACATATCTTTGAGTGCATCCCATATTTTTTTGGCATACTTGTATGATACACCCAAATACTCAACTGTAATCCATACTGCCTGTGACGGATTTCCTATAACCGTAGATAGCAATTAATTATTGATTTCACCACAAGCCAGATAAGAATCAAAGAACACAAGGAAATGCTCCAAACCACTATTAATGACAAAATATATGTTAAATTGTGATTGGGTCCAACTTCAAGATTCATATCCTGGACTTTTTCTTTTATTTCTTTTCCAAATTGTCCTAAACCTTCCTTGACATGCTGCATTGAATGATTGATATGGGACCCAATCTTATCAGTTGCGCCCGTTGTGTTGTGAGCTAAGGGTTTCCTTAACGTTTTCAACCACATCAGAAATAAGTTGTGGAAAATCAAACAAGGGTGTGGGTTTGCGTCAGGGATTGTTTGATCCTTATTGGCATGATTTCATATTCAAATTAGTTTTAATTGATTTGACTGTGGTGAATAAGGTTAAGGTAAATTGAATATTTCCGTGCATCCTGGAAGTCATAAATTGTGTACTTTTTTTGATGTCAGGAATTGAACAAAAAGTTTTTTTATTTATAAAGTACCCGGGATGCAACATACATAGGTGAAATAGGGATAAAATGGTGATCGTCGCTTTTTACTTTTTTTTGTGGTTTCTCTATCGAAGATCATACAGCCTATAAATGACTACAAGCATTGGTTATATTTGACTTAATTAAGGAAGGGATAAGAGGTTGGGTGGCGAGGAATAGAAAGGAGTAAGTGGAATAACATGAATTGGAAGACATTACTTACTAATTTTAATAACTGAGGTTTGCATTTAATTAATTTACAATGTTAACAAGAAGAGACAAAAATTTATTTAATGTATTATGGTTTTCTACTTCTTCTGGTTCAGTCGCAACCGTTACATGCCGACGATCCTGTTGTACCGCCCGAAGCCGAATGTATAGGACGAACAAGATTATTAGGATTCCGGATACCGAATTGTCATTTGACAATGGCAATAATGTTCTCGTCATTGTGAATTTGACTCACGGATATCCCTAGGCGAATGATTCGCCAATCCGGATGAGGTGCTTCCCTTGATGTTAGTTTCATGTTTGGGGGGAAGGGAGGACTCTAATTTCAATTTTAATTCAAGATAAAATATTTAAAAAAAATATTAGGTATGGTGGGATTCGAACCCGTGTACCAACGTGTACCCAAAAAGGACTTTTTCGTATGAATGGCCCCTTAGGATATGCTAATGGGATAGAAGTTTGAGAAATCAAAGGCAATGGGACTGTAAAAAATACAAAAAAATTTTACAAAGACCTAAAGAAGGTATTCTAAGGGACGTGAACATCAACCAGCTCTCCAGGTATACTGGAATGAGACATATGTTCTTCGACAAGTGAAAGATTTAAAGGTGAATAAGAACATCGTTACAATTTTTTAACAACAAAGTGATGCCATTAAACTACAGTGAATTAATACAATACAATAAATTAAAAGCATAGTTCCCCATCAAGTTTATGGTGCTTAGGAAAGCACCATAAACATTAAGCTTATACTCTGAAAGCATCAATGGTTTTGACTTTTAGAAAATGCTGCAAGATACTATTGACTCAATTCAGGAAACTTTAAGTTTCAAACATTTTGGAGAAAAGTTCTCCGAAAATGTGGCAGGAGCGATAAATGATATCACCGGAATGGGGCAACAGTTGGGTGAGGGAATTAACAATGCGGGCAAAGAGATGTGAGAGGGATTAGCCCAATTTGGCGCAATTTGGTGAGAACGGGAGGGAAATTTGTGCTAGATGCGAGTGGAACATTCAACTACAACGAGCCCATCTTCTCCGAAGAGGTGAGAATGAAGGAAAACGACAATATAACCAAGCTATGGCATTTTTAGTGGATCTTTTAAATAAGCCAAACAGCAACGACGCTGAATTTTCCCACCTTGCCTTGGTATATTTCTACACTATTTATTACATGCAGAATGTTGAAACCAAAGGGATATACGTTGGAACGCAATTTGGAGATTTGAACCGTCCTTGTCAAATTTGGAATAAACAGGTAGGTTAGCCAGCATTTTAATTTACTTCGTGGCAAAGTTAATATTTCCGTCGAGGGTAGAAGTTGAGGTTATCTTGCATTTATAAATTATTTGTTTGCAGGACGAGGGAACGCACAGATCGTCACGCCTTAATGAAAAAGGGACAATGTCTTTTTGGGTTGAGTTATCTAAAAGGGTAACAAGACGGACGCATAGATTGGAACAAGAAAAACAGACCAGTTTGGTTGACTGAGGCAACGTTCCTTCCAATCAAATTTTCAAATGAAAGGAAAAACCCTCAAACAAACGTTAATACACCTGATAAAGAAATGCTAAGAATACTATGGGCTGCATGATAAAATCAAAACGCCACCAATAGAACCCCATGACTTATCCCTGCTGGACAAAAAATGTTAAGATCTTTATTAATTGTCAGTGTTTTAAAATCTAACCATCTGCCCCTACTTTACAGTAGAAAACCTCATTGAAAGTTAAGCAAGAAATATAGTTGAAGGATATCTCATATCGGGACCAACGACAGAAACAACTGAAAGCAATAATATCAACTATAAGGACTCAATTCCACCGTCATGGTGGCCGGATAACATACCTTTTAAATTGAATACTCGCCAGCAAATCCAGAAAAAATACATACAAAATTAATAGAAAATTATTATGACTTTCCCAATCAGGCAGACAAATTTCTACATGTAGCAAGAAATATAGACCCTGGCAGGCCTTTGCTAGATAATCCATGTTAGTATAATTAACAAATAGGTATAAATATCTAACATTTGTTTTAAGATGGTGACAATGACAAAAACAGAAGTGGTTGATCTTCTAATGGACCTCTTGAAGCAAGAACAAGGAATACAGACAAATGCCGATGAAACAATAGATTGGACTAATTCCCAAAACGTCATGGTGGGATGCCAATTATCCTTTCTTGGTAGTTTTTTCCGACATTGCTACACAAGACCAAGAATTAATCTATCGGCAACTACTTCGGGATCTATACAAACAATATAAAGTTGAATATAAAATATACAATCCAAACAACCAAATGTGTAATATACAACTAAAAACACCACCTCGTCTTTGTAAGTGCAAAAAATCTGAATGCTGGCATTGGAGAACGTCACAAATTATTGGGTTGGGATGCCTACAATGCATTGTAAGAAAGATAACATTCTAATTTTTAATAATTATTCAAGGGTGCAATACTTTGAGAAAAATCCGCTAGTTAATACCTGGTTGTTTTGTAATTTTTGAATTTCCTTAAAGCATATCATGTAAGGAACAGTGATCAGGAGTCCACAAATTCCGCGAGGCCCATCTAGAAATAAGGACATTTTGGGATTTATGGCAGACAATCCATATTGAAAATCGACAAAACCTTTACACACATGAACCAAAAACCCCCAACATCGTCGAAATTTTCTCGACTATGTGTGCAATGAAACATACGGGAAGGTACGAAACAAAACAAACTTTATTGACGACGCTCAGACCACCCGAACTTTCCACAATTAATTGCCCGATTCCTAACAACGAAGCCGTTAAATTGTGTCACTTAACTTCAACGGATTAATTCCCATCCATTCAAAAGAAATAAAAATATTGTGCAATGGACAAAGTGCAATGTTATATGCTTATCGGAGACGCATAAACGTTCAGAAGCCACCAAGGACCATGAGGATAGAATGAAAAAATTGAGGGAGATACTCCCAGCTGGAAAATACATGTAATACCGGATCTACACACAACCATAAGTATCCTATTTGACGCCAGAGCAAATGGGCTCGTTCCATTCGGTGGTAGAATTTATGGAATTTTGTGGCGCCCAATTTGGTGGAAATAGAAAATGGGATCCAAGACATGGGGATCCAAATCGGCATTGATGAAAATCTAACCAAGATTTTTTGGCGGATAATGGCAACTTCAATCCCTATTTGTGCTCTGGTACTCACCTGGAAGAAAAACAGTACAAGAAAACTTTATAAATAGATAAAGAAACAACTAATGTTATTTGAGTGTATCAGTTCAGTTCAGTAGTTTACTCCGGATACACTTTCGAGACTTTCCCGAGGCCACATAGCAAACAAATATGGAACAGCTGATGGGACAGCTGATGGACGACAGAAACAAGGAATTGAAGATGAGGTTGACTAAATTGGAAATGAAAATTCCAATGAAGATTCTTCGTAACTTTGAGGAACAACTTGGAAATTTAGAAAATAGTTGGGTATATTTGTTTGTGATATGTACGTTACTCTTCTTGGAACTTATAAGTACAATAGTGCAGAGTATTTTTGATTGATACAATCATCCGAGAGAGACAATATCGTATGGTTAGCATACTGAGGAAACTGGACAGCTGTGAAATTTTTCTGATGGATCTGCATGTTATTGGAAAATACATATCCATCCGAAAAATGCTGCCAGAGTTTATGAAAGTGACTATTGGCCAGGTGGATTGTATAATCAAAGGTAAAGTTATAAAATTGTAAGCCACAACTTAACGATTTTTTATGGGGGAGGATTTTCCGGATGATGAGAAAACCCCCATCCAAACTATTTATTATCTTTCATTTGAATTCTTGAAACTTGATGAAAATGAAAGGGTGGAGCGTATCAAAAAACAATTGGAACACTTAGATGCAGTATTGAACTCTTCTACTTTAATCTCTCATGCGTCAACCATTGAATGGATGCTTCGCACGAAGTATATTGAAATTCAAGAACTTAAGAATTATGTACATATATAATTCAAAATCCAAAAAAGTATTTGGTGCATATCTATGAGGAGATAATCGAACACAGGAACAAATATTAATGATCCTGCTAAAAAAACATTAAAGATTGGACTGGAATTTAATTAAAAATTAATAGTGGACCTTTTACAGGAAAGTGCTTTCTTTAGATTACTTTAGATTTCTTTCTTTATTAGTTATTTTTTTTCTCGTTCCTCATCTTTTCAACACGCCAACTCCCACCTCAATTAAACAAAATTCCCACTTTACCGTGGACTTTAAAAATCAATTGCACAGTTGGATAGCCCGCTTTTCTGGCCGTCAAGTCAAATCAAATGACACGAGCAAAAACATACGTTACGTATGTAGAAGGCAAGCTGGAAATGGTAGAGAGGCATCAAAACCGGAATGGAGGACCGGTATTCGCGACGAACTTAATTCCACAAAAGGCGAAAACGATGTCATGGTAACCTGCAAACAACTAATCCGAAAACGTTGTTACTTCTACAATCAAGAAATCAAACTCGTTGGACCAATAATCCGGGATATCTTAGAAAATCAACTACTGAGTCAGGTAATATAGATTTCATAGAATTTAAGCAACTTAAATACCTTCAGTTACTTCCACGACAATAATGATGCATCCAACGAACTACGATCCAACAATCGTCACTAGCGATCGAATCGATGACGTTGAATACACAACTAATGAGGAACAAACAAACCAAAACATTGAATTGGATGCACCGAAATATTCTCGTAAGTTGAGTATAGAAAATTTTTTAAATTATAAAAATTTATTTAATCTTGCAGTCCCACGTTTTTCGAATGTGCAAAAACATGAGACACTATAAATTAATCCGACAAGAGCCAACCACAGAGATTGGACCCAATGGAGTCATTGTTTATAGTGAAGCAACCAAACCAAAATTGTGGGTCGGCCTATCATCATTTTTTGACTTCGGAATGTCTTGTATCAAGTGAACTGTAGAATACTCTGGCGGTTCTAGATGAATTTTATGAAACTATGCACTTTATGGGGGAGGATTTTCCAGATGACGAAACAACCCCCATCCAAACTATTTATTTGAATTCTTGGAAAAACTTGATGAAAATAAAAGGGTGGAGCGTATCAAAAAACAATTGGAAGACTTAGATGCAGTCTTGAACTCTTCTACTTTAATCTCTCATGCGTCAACCATTGAATGGATGCTTCGCATGAAGTATATTGAAATTCAAGAACTTAAGGATTATATAATCCAAAATCCAAACAATTATTGGGTGCATGAGTTAGCCCTGACTCGGGCTAAAAAAATGAAAACAATTAATCTCAACACCCAACATAAAAAAAGATAACTTTTTTTATGCTAAAGTTGAACAAACAACAAGATAGTGCAGAAAAAGAACAAATCCAAATCTAACAATCTCACTTTAGTGGTTATTTGAGCTCTGTAGCATCAAGTGTTCATCATAAAAATAAATCAAGCAAAGTAAATTCCGTTAGAAGGAAGTTAAAAAGATTTTAATTTTGCGACAGCTGAAGATATATAGCTTGCAACGGATATTTAGATTTTTGTAGCCTCGTGTCCCTATTGTTTTTTGAGACTTTAAAATGGTAGCCGCATCAAACTGGGACCCTGTGAGTGGGGAAACATTCTTGAATGAAAAATTGGGAGATGATGCTTTATTTCAGGCCCTTAAAAAAAGAAGAAGAAGAAGCCTTACAAGATCACGTATGCTCCTCAACCCGGCAACAAAAAACCATAAAAGTTATAAGGTTTTCTTGTTCACGATGTTCAGTCACATTCAAACTAAGAGTCCAACGAAATCAACATGAGAAGGTGAGATAACTAAACTTTTAGTAGTCTGATGCTTTATATTTCAGAGGCATTGTAAAAATGCTAAAATCACCAAGAGGAAAACAGCCATTACAGCAACAGCAAAGAGGCCCTAATCGAACACAGAAACAAATATTAATGATCCTGTTAAAAACGATAGTAAAGACTGGAATTTAATTAAATTTTAATAGTGTACATTTTACAGGAAAGTGCCCTCTTTAGTAACTTTCCTCTTTTTTATTTATTACCTGTAAACAACTAATCCGTCAATGCTATTATTTCTATAACCAAGAAATAAAACTTGTCGAACCGATAAGCCAAAATATTTTAGAAACAGTAATTACAGAGTAACGTAATATACATTTTACGTACTTGAATTAAACAACTTAAACCCATTTAATGGTTACTACTCGACAACTTCAATCAACGAGAAAGATAAAGCAGTGATGACCACCAATACAGTGACCCATCTAATTTAAATGAAGGAATATCAGAACAGACAAGACCAACCCTACAGTTGGATACCCTGGATTATTCACGTAAGCTATATGTGGAAACTGTATGAAGAAACCATTTCAAGCCAACCAAAAACATCTTAGAGGGTTAATCAGTTCAATATTTAATTATTAGCTATCTATTTTTAGCTTTTGATTTAATAATAAATTAACATTAATTATATCTGCAAAGAAAAGCTCCGACATCCATAAAGAGCTTAAAAAATATGCAAGTAATGCACCATTTTCATCCTTTCCTGGTGCAAAAAATTCTTTAATTAAAATGATCACTGAAATGATCCTAAGACACAACTCACAATCTAATGTGATGCTAGAATTTCAGGTTTCAATGTCTATTGATGATGAATTAAATCTTGCAAAAGTCATGTCATTAGACGGCTGATACCTGCATTAACAAACACCATATAAACATCATTTAGAACTTTTTCATTTGATATTAGACGTCTAGATGCACAAGATGTTACTGATTTGCGTAACATATTGAAGAAATAAACATCTTCACAAATGCAAAAACATCAAATGGTGCCATGGAAATGCACAATAAATTCTTGGAAGATGTTGAATTTTCAGCATTACTGGCATGCTGATGGCTTCCAAAAATTGCCATTCTTTTCATATGCTTCACAAACAAAGCTGTCAATCCCTGTTATAAAAGCTTGATTTGTCCAAAATGATTAGATGCAGTTCATTTCAAAACTAAGTATCCTGTAAGATGATGATCCTATATAATTTGTTTCGAATGTGTATTTGTAGTGGAAAGCTATAATGAAAACGAACTCAAAGACAAATTAAAAAATATTTTGATATTAGAACTCTTCCCTAGAGATGTCAACGGAAAATTTGATTGGACACTTTTTGTACAAGCCAAATTGCTGGGATGAAAGAACTCCCATGAATAAATGCATTCACTTTATAACAGAATGTTATAAAGAGTATTTTGTTTTGAATATTTGGGAAGGCATCAAGGCAGTCAAGAATGATCCAACACCCCTGCAGGGGGCATCTCGAGAGGTTGCTGCAGATTTGTTAGGTGTGGGTACTACCACCCTTTCGCGATCACATAAAAGGTGGAATCAGGGCGAAATTTTCACACCAGGAAACAAAACAAAGAAACTATGTCCAAGACAAATAAGAATCGATAGCGTGTATCAGGAAGATATCAAGACAATTATTTTCAATGGTTATAAGCTAGGGATACCTCCATTACTCGGAACCGTTTATAATGATTTTCTTCTGTGCAAGACACAATCCATTCAGTTTAGAAACCAAATATCTACGGCTTTCGGATTAGAACTGGAAGAAGAATTTTATATTGGGAAAAAGGCATTTTCGTTGGTCTTAGGGAAAATGTGTTTTAAATATGATAAGATTGACAAAAGGGCCGTTGTTCTTTAGAATCCTGAAATTGTGGACTGGAGAAGTCGTTATCTCATGGCCTTACCAAACAACGAAGCTAGCAGTAGTCCATTGGAAATCGTTTATCTGGACGAAACCTGTGCGTGTGCAAAACCTGTGCGAAGCATGTGCGAACTGCGAAGCTTGGGTACAAGACCATCCACTCAAATACTCTGAACTTAGCAGTATTCTTATTCCTTAACCACCAAAATTGGACGAGCCCACGTCTAATTATCGTTGCAACGTGTGAATATAACATTTGCCCTAAATCGGTTTAATAACTCCTGTATTTGACAAAGGTGTCAGAAATGGAATAATAAAGGAATCAGTATTGGTGTATAAAATAAAAAAAGGTTCAGTTACTGATGATTTCGATGACAATATCACCAAAGAGGTAAATAATATCGTATATTCAACAACCTTTAAATCTGGGGTTTATGGTTTGGTATACCCGTCTTTTCGATTATTTGGATTCAACAAAAACAAATACATAATTGTGATGGACAATGCACCTGTAAGTGCATCGGTATTTAATATTTATTTCTCTTGTCTTGATACAGTATCATAGTACAAAAATAGCTCCTAAATCAACGGCACGAAAGAAACGCGAAGGTTTGAACTGTGGGACCTCGTCAAACAGTGAAATCTTTACCAGCATTAAGTAATGAATTATACGAAGTTGACCGTGTAGCAAAAGGAAGAGGCCACAGAATCATACGTTTACCACCATACAATTGTGATCTGAGTAATCAACCTTAAAGAGATGTAATTCACTAACCATTCTTACAGATTCGATTGAGTTTGCTTGGAAAGATGTAAAGCATAACGTACAAAAAAAACACAAACAGAATGTAGACACAATAAAGAATCTATTTGAAAGTGAACTAGAAAACTACAACACTGCAGTCTGGACAGAGCACTGGAAACACATTAAAAAGTAATACACCCAAATTGCACCCTAGAATTATATTCCTGCTTCTTTTTAGGCTAGAGATGAAACACTAGGAGGAGGTAAACCGATTCTTGTCAAATATGCCTAAACAATCTTATAGGATGGTAACATGGAAGTGGATGAAGTGCCGAACACTGTCACTATGATGATGACGAGATTATGCCGGATGCCTTAGCCTTATCAATGCACACGATGGGGTACACAGACAAGATTTGGCTTGAGGAAGCCCTTCCAGAACCGGGAGTGGAAATGGCAGAAGATGAACCAATTGATGTATGCCCAGCACCCAAAAGATCAAGACCTGCGCCAGGACACTTGATTAGCCTAAATTTCTTCCACCCCAAGCCAAAGAGCATATGATACCATAACTCTATAATTTGTAATATAACATGGAAAGTTATGTCCTTAAACATAACAATTGGAAATATCAAATCAAGTAACTCATAAAGATGAGCAAATCAACCTTTCACAAATGAACAAAGATAAAAGCACAGAAGTTAACAAAAATTTTAATTACGTGTGGTAAATCATGATTATCATCTCTGAAAATAAGTGTTTGCTTTCGGTTATCAGACGTTTGTTCGAGATAAACAACAAAACAATATATGTCAAAAAAAAATTTTTGAAGTTGAATTCAACTACGCCACAAAAAGGCAACACTTTTCCAAACTGGCAACTCTGTGCTCAAACTCGGAAAAAAAAGAACCAACTACATTACTTGGGACTGTAATTATCAAACTTCGAGGAAGTAGCATATTCAAATGGATTTTTAATTTGCAGTAGTTGATGTAAAGCATAAATTCCAAGTTCATGTTGCAATTAAAAAAATTGTTGTTTGCAAATTCTTTATATTCTACTAGTCGAAAGTATGTATTTGCATTTCTTTGACTATATATTGTTGTGCAATTATTCATGCGTTTAAAGCAGGAGAAATGTCAGGATCTTACATTTCCCTTCAACCTTTTAATTCTAAAATTGAACGTTGATTGCAATAAAACTAATAATAATAAGAACTTGGCGCTAGTTGTGAGATGCGAACATTTTCTAACCTCTAACCCTCACCCGGCCCCCTTATTTGTAATTAAACGTCCGAGGGAAGCGGAAGTGACGAATTGAAGTGAAAGTTTAATGATTGTCCAGATTTGTCCACAATGATTGTTGATGATTCTCCAAGGTACAACTGTTATCAACTGCATTTATTTGAATGAATACTAAAATAATCTAAACTAACTTACCATTGCATTTTTTAAATTGCATTAGTTGCTCCTTATCGTTCATGTATATGCGATTTTTTAGCCAAACTGTGATTTTTTGATAAATTACAGGACCCTGAGCACGATTTTCACATTTTGATCGAATCTAAATCATCAAGTTTGATTAAAATTACATAATAAATTTACTGACTATCCTTACTTATTGCTCCCGTATATTTATGAAGTGTAGAAGTACTTAAATGACTAAAATTGTAACTCATCGTGGCCCCGAAGGGACCTAAAACGGAATAAATAAATCAATCTTTTATTTTATCTTAACATCCTTACTTGAAAATAATCTTGTTGTGTAAACGAACCACACCTAGAAAGAACTATCTCGTTGGGTTTGAAGTTTGGATTTCAAACTACACCACGTTTAACACCTACGGATATCCATTCAAATATCAATACTGTTCATATCAGATAAGTGTTTTGCAAATGTAGCAATGTTGTATGAAGTTTCAACTATGAAATATCAAATAATGAATGTTCTGAATGTAAATAGTGGATGTAAATAATGAATGTAAATAATGAATGTAAATAACGAATGTAAATTAAGTTAAATATGATTTATAATTTATTTATCTTGAAAATTTTCAAGTACAATTTTGAATCTTTAAATTGACTTGATCTTAAAATATTACAGCATCATACTGATGCCAAAACCAAAGAGACAGTTCGATCTGAATTCTTTTTGGTGGGTGTGACTTAGAGATGTCAATGCTTTGTCATTACATATTAATAACTTGGCAAAAACGTTTAGAATTTAAAAGTTGGAACAGATAAGGTTCTATGATTATTTTTAGAATCATTGGAATATTTTTTACATTATTGCACAATTGTTATGACCTTTTAGCCTTGATTAATTTTTGCACTCGACAACTTTTTTGGTCAATATGCATTCTACTCCAATTAAGTAAATGGCAATGAAAGGAGTAAATACATTGGTGATTTTAATCAAGTTAAGTTAAAATTTATAAATGCAACTCATAACCCTTTTCTTTT
>JAAOWG010000398.1:0-19734 GCA_036491945.1 Paranurophorus simplex
AAACAGCAAGATAAGATTATTGTTAACCAGATTTTTGTGTAATCTAGACATTGTTGAAATTTAATTGAAATTGAAGGCATGAGTTTGAATCAACTAAAGTAAATTAAAATACAAATCGTGAAAGAGAGATTTCAAAGATGGTTCATTGACTTATTACTCAAAGAGATGCTTATTTTGTTTTGGTTTGAAAATAAAGTATTCAACACCAAATTAGAATTTAAATTATCATAGACCACCCGAGTTTAATTCATTACGTTGTAAATAAATACATTGATGGAAAATGTCATTGGGTTACTTTTGAGATTTGTTATAACCCGTAATAAAAAATGCAGTTACGAGGCTGCTTCCTGTATTTGTATATGGTTATAATTTCAACTCCACCCTATAAACTATTGCATGATAAACAAACATCATCATGATACTCTTTATCATGCCTTTTTTTAGCATCGATCATCTATGACAATAAATAAAGTAATACTAATTCTTGGCGAAGCATCTTAATCAGTAACAATGTCACGTCGTGAGATATTACTTTTTTTCTCACATATTCATCGAATTATCACCTTAATTTAACATGAGAAGTTGATGCAGCAAATATTTATGACAAAAAATGAGAATGAAAGAGGTCACAAAGAAATTGGAAATTTTTGGGCTTTTCTGTTCTAGTTTGCTGATCAACTATGAATAATGATTCAAATGTAAAAGCAAAAGCCTTTTAAAAAATCTGTGTTGAATCATCCAAGTCACCCTGTCATAAAGAAAGAATAAAAAGTTGGTGAATTCATGCAGATATTTTTGTAAACTTGAAATCCAAAAATAGGAAGTCATTATCTTTCTACAACACTATGAGTTTAAATTCCAAAGTATTACAACTGTCAACAGTCAAACAGTTTTATTATGGCTAATGTACATAAGTTCAAAAATAGCTCACGAGAGGAATGACTCATAATTTAATTGCCACTACTTTCCATATCAAATAAAACAGTGGTATAACAATAATTGTCCCATTTGTGGAACATAATTGTTCTTGGTTGAGAAATAATGGAGAGTTTTCCTTGAATTAGAAAGCTTAGGGTAGATTACGTCATTAATTTTATGCCCTTGAATTTTGAAATTCGACATGACTCAAATAATGATTGATCTAAACTATGCATGAGTCATACAAATGTACATACATACATACGCATCTCAATAATTGCTTAAGATGATTGATCAGAAGAATAAACTGGAGATTATAAAAGTCATAAATTACTATGCCTTTAAGGACCAAAGAGCTGTATCATGTTTCACTGTATCCCTAAAAGTCAAAGACTCTAATCAAATCCAACCCTGAAGCTCCATTTAAAGTCATGGCTGTTCAAATTATTTCAAAACCAAAACTGGAGCAGTAAGTTCAACAAGCTCAATTTAAATTCTCTACAACATAAGTGATAAAAAATATTTTATTAGTCTGATAACATATGACCCTGAGAATGCATTTAAGCGTCGAGTTAGTTAATGTCCAAGTACATGACAACCGCTGTGGATCTGTTTCACTGAAACTGTAATGTTTACTTAGGGTTCTAAAAATTTAATTTTGGTAGCAGCTTGGATGGTAAGCCACAAAGAATATCTTAATTGATATTGATATACGACCGGAACATGAAATGACAGAATTATATAATATCTCAACTATTATTGTTGTGACTAATTGTGATATACCACGAATTCAATGGAAAAGCAATAAATTATTGTTCAGATAAATGTGGTGAATCATAAATGTTTATAATTCCACTTCAGTTTCAAACAATGTTTACAGTTCTGCTGCATGTCTTTATTTTCCATGTAATGATATTACGAAGAGATTAGTAAAGCATCTTTAATTTCAAATAATTGAATGTCCAAAAAAGAACCGTCTACTGTCAACGACAGGAAAGAAAAGAAGATCACTTCCAATAGATAAGGGTGACCGTTATTGTTTCCAGGATTACATCGAATATTCTGTAATCCACCCGTGCTCTACTCATTTGCGGTTACATTTGTTTAGAGTTTCAAAAGCTTGAAACAATTTTGAGATAAGAGTTGAAGTGGGGTGGCAAAAGTGGTATTAGTTTACTTTACTTTTAAACAAGTAGTAAAAGATTAAGTTTAAATATGGCTTGGGTATACAGGGAAAGTTTAAAATTTATTTTACCTAAAAACTTGGCTATTTATCAACCTAGTTAGTAATTAAAGAGGTATTAGGAAGGTGGGATGTGAGTTGGAGTTGATAATTAATTATTTCAATTTCACAAGTACCTCCTAATGTCCATGCAATGGTGTCCAGGAACTCAAATAACATTCCCTTTAGCATGCTAATGGTGGGGTTTAGTTCCAAATAATATAACCCATTAATGGAAACTTGCATATAGGTGTTATGAGGGCTATATCAACCGGAAATGATACTTCACATTGTAAAAAAAAGAAAAGTGAAAAATATCTCTCTTTCATACCTTCATGACTGTAATGAATTCATGCACGCTGTCTACCATCATAAAGGAACATTGAACTTGAGCAGTTTCTGAGTTTGTCCGCACAATGAATAAAACAAATGCCAATAATTCAATATGAAAATGTAGTGAAAAGCACGCAAAGTCCTATGCGCCAAGGGAAATGAAGCGTGTTACAGAAAAATGTTTTACTTGATTCCATAAGGGAACAATAAATGAGGTTTTAGGGTGCCAAGCCACAGCATTTATTATTACTTTTATATTTTATGCATGAGATGATCCGCAGTGTCAAATCCAAGAGTAGAATATTTTTCAAGGGTGGGTGCAATCGATCAATAATTATGGCTAAACCTTGATGATTAAATTTGGAAAGACGGCCAATAATTCCCAGTTTTAGGTAGAATACAATGCTCAGGAAAAAACCTCAAAAATCAAACTATTCGATCTCTTCCTCATAGAAAAAAGGATCAATCTGTCACATTGCAATTTATTGATTTCCAAACAAAAGCGCGTGCTCAGGGTAGTCCACCCAATAATTGGAGATTAAGGGAATCATTGATGCATAGAATGATTATTTTGTTCAATGCACTTCAAGTATAATCCATTCCAAGGGATTGGCAGATGGGTGAGAAGTACATATATGGGAATATAGAATGATATATTGTAGATCAACCATTGGATTGGAGATTATTATTGTCACTGCCAATTACTAAACTATTCACTTCTCTCCAGTATGCAAAATCTAATAAATAATCTTGTCTGAAAATTTGGTTTAATGCAGACATGCAAATTGTGTCATTGCTGGTATGATGTTGTTAATGAAAGTAAATAACAGTTACAAGACAGAGCTCAATTTACAGGGGTTCGGATGAGTTAAATATTCCATTCTTAAATTACTTGATTCAAATTGTCTGCAGTCCAATTTTGTTCAATAGTAATGAACCCTATGTTCTCTATTCGTTCAACATTATTAAGGACAAGTGACCAGACTAACTTCGTTTTTACAGTTTTTGGAAAACTTTGTTTGGGGCAAGTTTACCTTAATGTATTTGTATGGACTTGAAGGAATTAGAATAAATGAAATGGTTGAAATGAGAAATGGAAAAATCTACATTGTGGAAAGGCTAGCAGTTGGGTTCCGAAAAGTCCTTTTTAGCTTGTATCATTTCTTTTTACGGGATTGTCTATGTTGATGGGATAAGGGCTTAATTTATTTTTGATTTTTGCCCAAGGGTCTCTTCAGGTGGGCAAGAAACAACCTTCCCATTTCCCACCTTTTTCAACCGTCCTTTTACCTGGCCCTGATGGCCTTCAATTCACACAACTCACGCATTAGGCAACAGGAAACGTTCTAATCATTTGCCACCACCCAAACCCACAATCCTCTATAGTACAGGTACCCTTAGGGTTTAGAGGTTTTGGAGGGAAATCAAAAGATAACCATGCAACGTGGTCCCTTCATATTTATTTATAGTATCTTGTGCAAAGGGTTCAACGGACAAATTTAACAGTACCACCACCCAGCATGAGTTGCAAATATTAAAAGTTCAAACAAAGACTTCAGAAATGCGCATATTCATATCCTGTTTTCCAATTTGAAAATGCGAAAATATGTAAATAGCTGTGATTTATTAGAATTGAAGGAATAATTGATGATAACGGAATCATTGCATATTTATCGTGAAGCACTAAAACGAAAGCCACAAAATCCGGAGTGGTTGGGATTGTCGGTTAATCCAAAAATCCAAATGCAGCAGAAGTCAAGGCAAGCGAGTAACACAAGCATTGTTAAAAGTTTCTATGCAGAAAACAAGGTCGACCACTGAAGATTTGCAAAACTGATATGGGGACTATGTAAAGCTCAAAACTCTGCTCAACTTTGAACAAGAATAATGCTTCTTTCATCCAATAAACAAAAAAATATTTACAATATGCTCCTTCATAATCTATTTACATATGTACATACATATGTCCCAAGCATGTAAATTGCTTTGAGTGGACAAATGATCTTTTGAAGTTCGTAATGATGGAATATAAACAACCAAGAAATCCCCGCTTTTCCAGCCGTTTTACCCTGCCTTTGTGTCCTTTAATTATATTAATGGTTGATGTAATGAAATATTGAAATAACCCGAAACGAATGCAATAGATTAAGGATGGGAAAAGGCGTCCGTGTCGCCACGTAAAACATCGAGGGAGAGAAAGCACCGACCGAACCGAATCCGAAAAGGGAGTGATTCCAAGAGAAAGTTGCTGTTTCAGCAAGGAGAAACATGAGAATTATAGTACAGGAAAATAACTCGAGTGCTTGGACTCAGACTCCATTATTGGATTCAGCTTATTTTATACTGTGAAATATTTTAGTTCACGCTAAATAAAGAAAGTAAACCCACACTGGATTTTTTTACAAGTGGGAAAAGGGCCCATTGCAAATCTCCCTAAACATCGATTCTCATGACTAGCTTGTCATGCTTCAAAATATATAAGCCTCATTTATAACAAAAGTAGTTGCGTGGCATGGCATGGTTGCAAAACTTGTATTTTCTTCCCCTGCTAAGCCAATGATTAAATTTTATTTTAATGGAATGTACATATAAGCTTCAATAGGGATGGCTTTTGGTTGGAATTAATTATTTCTCTATTCTTTGATTTATTTTGGAAATGATTAGATTTCAAAGTCAAAGGGATTGGATAAATTATGTCATTTCATTCATCATACCTGAATTAAAAAAGGTATGAAAATGATTCATTTAAAACTGACTCACTAGCCGTACTACCTTTTTCCTTATTACGCACACTTCATTAGGAATGCCACCAACGTTCACCTGCCTCCTTTTGTTTCTAAATTACATTTTTTCATAAAGCACTAGCTGCATAAATGGTTGAAATGGTGGGCAACACGTTTCATCCAATTTGAACTCTCGTCACCTTTCTTTGAAATTCCGTTGTGGCTCAAGAGAATGAGGTAAATGATGGCAAATGCCTTATGAATTAACGCTTACCTGCTAAAATAACTAAAATACTCCAAGATCTTGATATCTTCCACATTTTGAATCGGTTTGGTTTGAAATCACTTTCGTCAGCTCGGATCTCACTCCACTTGTTTATGTCACAAGGTCGAAGATTACTTTTTTACAAACTGTTTGCCAAAACTTTGAGAACTGTCAAAGAGCAAAACATAAAACTCTTTTTTTAGCTTCGTCGTTTGATGCTACCTTCTCTGATGCTCGTTGCAGACTAATACTTTTGGGCTTGGTTTTGAGCTAGTCCTGCGTTAACTTTACATTGGGGTGGTACACAGACCATTGGGTGATATAGCTTTGAAGTCTTTTTTTGTTCACTTTAACATTTAAGCAACAACACTTAGGTATAGAGCCAAACAGCCATACCTTTCTGTTCTTTAAAAGTTAAGTTTAGAAAGAGCTTCTTGGGTTTGCAAGCTGTTATTATTCAAGTTCAAAATTTTACCGAAGGACCGACAATATTTTGATTATTCAAAATTTACTTTGCAAAATATCTGCAATTATGTAAATTGTATAAAGCCCTGAGTCAAATCTAGTAATTGCAAATATCTATTGTATATTTATTAATCAGATCATCGGCAATCTTTTTTACTATTTAGGACCTTAGTTCATGGATTCCTCATAAAGTTTAATTCCCCTTATATTTAGTTGAATGCAAAACCTTTCAACAACCTCTTTGATGCTGCAAAAGACAATGCAATGGTGCCATTGGTCATAAAAAAACAAAGAAATTGTTACACTTGCCATTACCATGTTGTATCTTTTATTACGACTATTGCGAATGTATTATTGTTTGTTTAGTACTGGAAAAAAGTAGCCATGTGGATCCTACATAGGAAGGAAGATGATGCTTGAGTTTTTTTTGTCTTCTCGGTTTCGAAAGGGAAAAAATCTTCCCTCTTACGACTCCAATTTATCCATCAAAAGCAACTTGTTTCTTTTTCTTGTTGATTTTTGACTTAATGACTTTGATTTGGTTTTTGTGGCCCTTATTTGCTTTAGGTAGTTTAATGGATGTAAGGATGTAACTTTTTCAAATTTGAATGTCAACAATTTTCTACTACTCTCTATTGATAATGAATCATGACTATGTAAATTTATGAGAGAATGGAAAAAGAAAAAAAGCTTAAAATGAACATGTAGGTTGATAGACAATTGTAGTCAAAGGATTTTGATCTAGTTAAAGATGCAAACGAATTGAAAATATTTTGGGAACATTAGAAAAAACATTGGAAATTGATGTCCGCTATAAATAAATTCCTTAAAGTTCACTTCCCCAGGCTCATGAACTTACATCTAAATAAATAGCTCCACTCAATCGGCAAAGATGTATTAGTGTCTTAAACAAAATGGAGAATTCTATGGAAGGAAGCAAATAGGAAAAGCTTATAGTTTTAAGGGGGAAAGCAGGTTGGGGGAATGATATCGATTTTTGCACATGAAAAATGGCGACATGCTCACTACTTCTTGGTAGTTTGATACCCATGGAGGGTTGAGTTTAATACCGGCATCATCCACCGAGGGGTCGACGTTGGGGAATAGCTTGAGGCTGTAAATAAAGGGGAGAGAAGCAATCCCGGTCGGTTAGGTTCATTGTTCACCAAATACAATGAACAGCATTTCATCTTGTATGTTGACTTGTATGTAGATTCAAATTTTTTATCCTTTACAAATTGCAATAGTGGTCGGTATTAGTTTTATTTAAAATGCAAAGACAAATCCTTCCTTGCCTGTAACATAGTCAATAATCTGACCTGCATTCATCTCATCATCGGAATTCAAAGTATTTTTCAAATGATGCTTTCATGATTTTGAAAGGAAAATAGGAAATAGCATAGCTTGTTAAGGAATGTAAAGATATTTTCAAAAAAAATGTATGTATTTTACACTGATTTTGCTCCTGAAATGAAAATAATCTTTAATCACTTTGGGTGGTTCGGATCTCAACAGTGGTGAAGTGAGTTTTGTCAAAATGTCATGCGGCTTTTCTTATTAAAAGGACCAAGTCACTTTATGTTTTGACTTCGGCAGGGGCCACATTATCTCACTCTATCATAAATAAATCTTGTTTACATTACTTGACTCACTGGATTTGTCACGGCAAGATTAATTTATTTATACGACAAAATTTAGTAGATGCCTTCCAGGAAATCAATGATGCATATGTAAAGTATCAAATTAATAAAAGTTTCCAGTATTTATAAAACGTGTCTTGTTAATTGTACAGTCGATAACTTTTATTGCTTAACTTGTACTTTGTATACACAGCTCAATCCACATTATTGTACAGAAATAAACAACTGTAAAAGTAGATGCAAAAATCTAGTGAATATTATTTCTCAAACGTATGTATGTATGTATACATTTCCATTGACTATTCAATACAGTGATTTTTTTCTTTAATTTATAATGCTATAACGTGATAATTAAAATGACGCATCTTATGCATTATTTTGGCCTTGGCCCTCGCTTCAATTGAGGTGAAAGATGCTACGATTTATTTATCTCAATAAACTGCCCTGAAAAGCCCATACATAATTCAGTAATTTCTAACTGAAATTCTAAAGAATTCGAAGAAAACGTATTGATAACCAATCGTCAAATGGACGGACGCAATACGGTACTCATATAAAGCAGTTTCCACCCTACAAGCCATCACAATCACATGACTTGCGGGCGTTTGTCGAATAACAACTGATTTTTTAAGAGAAAGGATGCAAAGGTTTTTTGGATTTTTGGTACGTTTTTATTTTTGGAAATATTTTGGACAAAATTTTAGATTTTACTGAAATTTTACACTTGAAAATTGGTTCAATCTCAAACACTGCAAATTTTGTAGTATTGATAATATCTTAATAAATGACGCACAAAACGCTGAAGCATTTTAAATTTATTGCATGAATGTCGATCAAAGAAAATCGAACGTTATATGTGTTGTCATGCACAAATGATTAATTTGAAACTTATATTTCAGAATTATTGTGCTCAATATGTTTGTGTCGGAGGCAACACTGAATTTCATGGGGACAAAACTTCAAGTGATTAATGCTGAAGGGCATGTTTGGGAAGGACAAATTGATCCAAGTGCTACCGTTGGAAATGTAAAGAGGATGGTCTTTGAACATTTTTATCCAGGAGAGATTTTATGCAGTCCAGAAAATTTTAGACGTTAGTACATCCTTCCTTTCTTTACATTTATAAATTGCTTCATTAATATTTTCAGTTATTTACACAAAGGAATCAAGAACTCTGACAGACAGTAGATTACTTCATGACGAGCATTTGACTGAAAACAATGCATTATTATTTGTCAAAAAGCGATCACCCAATCCACCAGATTCAGATAAAAATTTAGATTTAAAGACTCCTACTGCTGCAGAAATTGCAACTGCAACGAAGGATCTTCAAGTGCCTCAACCTTCTGGAAGGACTCATCAATCAACAAGTCGCCCTCCAATAAGGAATAATCATAATCACGATGATATTGGTACAGAAACTGCAATTGATGTTGGTGAAACATGTTCAAGTTATAAATTAAAGTTTGAGCAAGGATTTCATAGTTTCAGATAGAACTTAGAAAAATTATCATCTCCTTGATTGCCGTGATGGGAACACTACTTCATTCTAACTTGGATGCGGGCCTTATATGTCAACAAGTAATGCATATTATGATGCTTAAAAGCTTTAATTGTAAACAATCTATTTTATACAAGATTCATGCAAGATTAAAACGAAGACTGGATAGCCTTAATAAGCCTGTTGAAAATTCAACGTTTAAGTATCCACCCGTTCCAGACTTTGAATCTACTCCCCTTGGGATTGTGAATGCATTGTCGGAAATCAAAAAGCGTGAATTCCATCCAAATATGAAAATGATGGAAATATTGTTAGAAATGGGTTATAATGAGGAGCAAATAGTGGAAGCTTTAAGAGCCACTAAAAATTCGAAAGAAGCTGCAATTGAATTATTGGCTAGTGGAAAAACTCCAGAATTTAATTCAGACATAGGATTGGATGTAAATAGCCATCTTTTCACTGCTCTTGTCTCTCATCCTAAAGTCCGACTTGGCCTTAGTAATCCAAAGACATTGCTTGCATTCTTGAACATTTTGGAAAGTCCGTCTGCTGCAAATATTTGGCTAAATGATACTGACACAAGTCCAGTACTAAGTTCCATTTTCAAAATTTATCATTCGGAGAGACATGCGGCTACACCTGGAATGTAGACCCTTATGTTTAATGCTTTTGTAAATTACACTGTAACCATAAATAAAACAGGGGTTTAAAATAATAAAAGACCGAGAACTTTTTACGCTATTTAAAGTAATCCCATCATCATAACAATATTTACAGGTTTAGGCTCTACAATTTGTTAGTTGAATCATAAAATAATTCAATTTCAATTACTCTAAAACTATACATTCATACATTTGTGTCTTAATAATAAATATTTTAATATTTTGAATCAAAAGAATTAGCCTGTTTACTTACTCCCATGTACATATTTATTTTTAGAACTAATAAGCGTATCAATTCAATTCCGTAAATTAATTGTATCCAACAAGCCTTCATAGACCTTTGGACCCGAAGCGGCCTAAATAAATCAATTAAATATCTCTACATCTATTATCTAACAATATTTAAGCCTGCTTGAGCACGACTCAAAATTATTGTCCCTTTTTTTCTATATCTATGAGATAAACGCTGTCGTATCCTCCCGACCCAGAAGTTACACCTACAATACAGATAGACGAGGATAAATTATGAAAGACATCGGAAAAATACCTCCTTCATCTGCATGACTAAACTTGCTTCTTAGCATGTGCCCAACTTGATTGTTGACAATGATCTCATTCTCATTTCTATTAAATCAACAAAATATGTTGAATATTTATATCAATGTAAAATAAAAGCTAATATTTACCCAATGACTACCCCAAAAATTCCAAGCTCGCTAACAACATCGGTATAAGTAGGTTCAATGATATTGGGTCTTATCATATAATTCTTTTGAAGTGGAGGATTTATTCTGTCCATTAAAATCCATGCACTTCGTTCCTTACTGTTTTTAATTCCATTCAAAAATATTTTCATATTTTCTCCATACAAATTATTTCCTCCACCTTCTCTTTGTGGCTTGCAGACAAATCTTTCTGGATTTGCCAACGCCAATTCAATAGCTTTGTCTCCAAATTCACCCTAAAAATAAATAGATGTAGTTTTTTTTACGAAACTATGTATGTAATATATGTATGTAAGGTTATGTAGTATACTTTTTCCAAAGAGTAAAGTCCCGTGAAAACATCTCTCATAGGTTCCACATCGTTTGGCTCAAGATACTTTTCAATAACTCCTGGACAAGATAACTCTTGTTGTACCTTCTTTGTTCCAGCCAACTGGAAATGAATTGAAGGACATTTTATTGCTAATGAGCGTTCCAGGAGTAAACGAGCATTCCACTCTTTTTCTGTGTGATATTGCTCCGGGGAGTATCCGGATCTAAAATATATTAGTGCAATTTCCAGCTGCCCTCTGTAAATGCAAATGAAAATATAGCGTCAGGACCGGATTGCAGAAAATTATGTTACATAAATAAGCGTTTCTCTTCATCCAATCGTCCCAACTCGGCAACTTGACTTAAAGTTTTCCGAATTACTTTCACTTTAGGATTTTGATGTTGAATTTCAAATTCATGGGATCTCTGATCGCATATTTGGTAAGTTGCGTCCTCGATCAAAAATAGGATTGCTGCTCTGAAACATGATTATTGGAAAGTAATAAATAATAATTGAATTAGTGTCCAAGCTTTACTTTGTCTGGCTATAAATATCCCATGCTTTCAACATTCCAGCACAAAGCCCTTTCAAGGCTTTGGCATCGGGAAGCTAACAAAAAATAAAGAGTTATTGATTTATTGGCTATTGATGTACACTAATCATAAACTATTTGTAATGCACTTACATTTTGAAGCAAGTCTAAACGCTCCAGCTCCGTTAGAACCAGTCTACAAAGGCAATAAGGCCAATAATTACAATGATTTATTTAAAGGGCTTCAAATGCTATTACTACCATCTTGTGAATGAAATAATAGATTAAACAAACGTTACGAAAACATGTTAGATTATAGGTGTACCTATGAACACCGATTAAAGCGGCAGAAAGACCACCCCCACCAGAAGCGATGGTCTGAAAGCATGAATTTTTGACTGTACATGTAAAATTCAAACTAGCAGTTTGTTTACATTGATTTCCACTTGCTTAAGGTTAAGATGTGGTAGTTCAGTGAAATAGTCTGACCTTATAAGAGCCAACGATACCGGCTGTAAATTTATATTTACATATTTACATACATATTTTGATGCTTCATAGTTTCATGTATGTTTTAGGGATAAAATAATGCTTGTGTCTTATATGAATTAAAATCACTAAAATATGTCCATATCTATAAATAATAAATATCTTGTTAAAACTAAAAACTAAAAAATGACCAAAAGGCAAAAAAGCAAAGGACAAGTATAAAAGTGTATTATTTACCTGAGCAATACCTTCGGATTGAATAGTTTCAAAAATGTGAAACAAACGACATGTAAAGTCATCCACTTGTATGGTGCTGCGACACAAATAATCATTCAAGTTTGAAATTTTGAATTTAAAAATGTATTCCTTACTTTTGCAAACATTTTTTAAGAAACCAGTAATCGTGTGCAACTTTATGAATTAATTTGTTTAAAATTAATTGAATTTTTAAGGCTTTCTGAAATTGACATCGAGGAAAGGTTGATGGGAGGAGTAAAAATGGGATGAAATTGATGGAATCGTCTTGAGAATCTTTAACTGCTTTCGTTCTTAATCCACCCCCTAAAATACCTGTATTTATTTATGATTTGAAACTCATGAAAAATGTGCAAATTCACCATGCATAATTGCGAAATCTTTAGCTTTCTGAATTAAATCCTTTAATCCTTCAGGGTTCAAGGGAAGGTGGACACAGGGCTCCAATTGATGCTTCATATGTAATTTAATTATAAGTTTCACCTGGGACAAAATTTAGGACCAAATCACCTCGCTATGAGTACTATACAGACTAAAGTTGTCGAATGATATAGATACATATTATATAAGGCATGCAAACTGTAATCAATCGATATTCCTTGCACTTTTGTTGTCTATATGCGGTAAAACCATCCAATAAATTTAACAAGGTAAATGTCTTTAAGGCATGTTTAATAGAGGATAAACCTTAGACAATTCAATTCGTCAATTGGTTAGTGATACATAATGAGTACATACGTAGTGCTTCAATATTTCTATAAACACATTTACGTATCTGAAGGCGCTATGAAAGGGAAGCCCAACTTAGAAAACCAAGTGCATTTTCAAACATTTATTTAAAGAATAGGTGGACAATGAATCCATGAAAATAAGATGTGTAGTTCATAATATATAGCAGCTTGTAATTTAATGTAATTAGCATATTATACTAAACATTCAAACGTGGAGGGTTTTACATAAGTATATAAGTGAAGGTCATTACTTATTAAAGTATGTTGCATTGAGAAATTTAGCAAATTGTAACAATGATTTTGTGAATCAATCCTTTAGAAATGGGCATAGAATCTCCAGCCACTCGCTTGAAAATAAGATGGAATTGACGACGACGAGGCTTTGGTTCAGCGATGGCTGAAGTACAATATCCATCTCCCATAGTCATACGCTGAGATACATTCTAAAATGTTCACAAAAAATATTATTTTTGAGGACAAGAAAACAAGCAATAAAACTAATCAACTTACATAAGCTCTTCCACCCTTGTCTGTAATATACCCAGAAAACTGAATCGAAAATGTAACCCAAGATGATTTGAGAAGAGTCACTGGCTTTCGTTCTGATCCAACATTCAAAATTAAATCTTGATTGGAATCTTCGGTAAGGCTATGCTGCATCAAATTAAGAACAACCTTTCCATCGTGGGACACTGTAAGATTTACACGCATTCGATCAATGTCGAAATCTTTTCCAATAGATTGCGCAAAAAGCTTTTTCGAAAAAACCAGACTCTTTAATCGACAGTTCACATTTGGCATTATCCTGAAAATCCAAATTTTAGTCATTCCGTAGACCACGAGATGATAAAAGCCCAATGCCACTATGATACTCACATCAGATCTTCTTCTGTTGTCGCAGAATTTTTATCAAGGTACGTTGGGTTATCGACGGCCCAGTTCTGTACTCTCCTTCTTTCAAAAGTAATATCCCCCAAACATGCATAGTACCTGGGGATTGAATTGAATCTTCCTGGAGGAAGGCTGGATCTGTTTAAACGGGAGAATAAAATCTAAACTTCAATCTCTAACTTCCAACCTTTTTTCTGGTGGAATGAGAAAGCATATAAGAAGTGCCATTGATTCTTCCATCTCCAAAATATTCTTTGTGGCAACATTCAGTGCAAATTCAGTTGCATCCATGGCAGGAAACCGAATGTATTTTAGTGGCTTCTCCAGCACTTTTCTTATTTTGATAGCAGAACAGGTAGGGCTCAGGGAGGGATTTAAGTTTTGTCGACAACATTCAGCTTCTCCCCACCTGATAAAAAATGTAACAATTATGGTATGTCACAACAAAATCAGTCTTAATTAATCACGTACTTAAAGACTGCGTTGAAAACGTCCATCTCATTCAACACCAATAAATCATCTTGCTGAATTATCTCAATAAGACATTCCAAACGAAGTTTGCAGAAATCCTCTTGTATTAAAATTGCTCTTGCATTTCTGAAAATTGGAAAATTAGACATTCTAAGCAACCCCTGCTACCTTTCTTTTTACTCGCAAATGTACTGCAATGAAGAACTTATCAGTTCTTTGTGAGCGAATTGCATTGCTCCTTGAAACAAGTGAAGAGCAGTGTCATCAGTTATATCGGTTTTCAACAAGGTTGCACATTGATCCCTTAATTCCCAAACTTCATATTCTGTAGCCAACGCCATGAGTTCAAAAGCATCTTTCAACTCCACATTTGAGCTCCCTTTGTACATATACTGAAATCAAAACTTTATAAACTGTTCCCTGCACTACATGTACTTTTCATAAGTTAAAAGCTTTGTAATTACCTGTAACATCAATTTGAAGAATCTGGTATCCACACCCCCAATCACCAGCTCACCGGCTGAACTACATTTTTCAATTTCTTTGTCCAAGACACGTGAGACGGACTGGAGGAATATCTTATGAACATGAACCTAAAGCAATTGAAAATATGATGTCAGAAATAAAATAAATTGAGGCCAACCTCGGATTTTTCTTGACCAAGAATTAGAATAAAATCACTTTTGAATGCTGAATCCAATAATTTCTCCAAGCGTTCCTTATGTCTTATCTCCCATTTCCATTGTTCTTTCGCAGCAGGATGTTCTGACGTCACAAAGCCGTATTCTGCTTTCGCAGGAGGGTCCACGATTGTCGCCGAGTGACAATCCTTTGAGTCTTCTTCCGCTGGAGCTTTTCCAACTGAAGGCTCCTCGTCCTCCAATTCCCAACCTCCGTCATCGTCGTCCCAATTTCCTTGGTACATTGTAGTTTGTTGAGAATTGAAAATGGAATGAAGAGTATTGGCTGGAGAATAAAGGAATATAAAGGGTCAAGGAGAATGAGTTGCTGTAGCAACAATCTCCAAGTGCCTTTGCCTTGAAAAAAGGGTTATTTCTCACTCATTCTGCTAACATGCATGGGATACGTTCTACCACAACAACAAGTCTAATGCGAACGTTACAATGCTTAAAACGCCATTCGATTCCATTTTATTTCAACAGTTTATTATTGAAACGTACCGAGAAATAATAAGCTTATGGCAATGCAGCTTTCTAATCTATTTATAAATGCCTGACCCTTGTGTGTCCTTCCGATCACAACATTCTATATTCCTAGCATTGTTGCTAAAAAGGTAGATTACATATTTAATGGTAAGGATAAGAAAGTTTTATTACCAAAGTTTAATTATAAATTCAGATTATTACAAGTTAGAGTGGTATACACTGGTATAATAATTATGAACTGAAAACTTGTAACCTATTGAAATTAGTCATCTTAAAATTAACACAAAATAAGTCTTATTGAATTCCTCCAAGCCTTCTCCTTGTATGGAATCCATTGCCATTATAAGGTCGAACATTAACAACTAATGAACCAGCAGCAGTTCTATCAATTCGTCGACTGAGTCTTTGATGTTCGTCTAAATAATCAGATCCTTCTGGGCGTCCAAAATGTGAACGATTTGATAGTGGTTGACTTCCAAGTCGACTCATTCGAAAACGTCCACCACTATTTAGAGAAGGGTTCATTTGCAACCGGGAAGGATCAATTCCACCAGGAGGTGGTCCATTGTAACCCCAATTTCCATTGTTGGACTGAGGTGGAGGCTGACGATTTGGATTAGTTTGATTGTAATATCCTTCTTGTTCCAACCATTCTTTGTATTTATGGTACCAGTCCTCCCATTTCACATACTCGTCGAAAGTTATTGGTCTTTCATCAAAACACCCTCGTTTTCTGTGAAATATTATATTATATATAAAGATATTGACTTTTAGTCAGATTAAGATTAACCAAAAGTAAAAATTACTTGTAGTAGTTAAATCGAACTCTGGGATCCTCCCAATCGAGTGATCTGTCATCAGGACGATCACGAGAAAATCGCTCAAATTGCCGTCGCCTTCCTTCATCGGAAAAGCCTTTCCGTTCAAGGTTTCCAATAGGAGGACTTTTATCTTTTGGTTTTCTAAACTCAAAATTAGTTTATAAAAGTTTTCTAGATAATTTCATCAATTTCATGAACCAACAACTAACTTTTCAGTAGCCGTAGGAATTTCAGCCACAAGAATTTTTGGGGCCTCAGGATTCCGCAAGTCTTTCACTACACGCATCTTTGTGTCAATTTCAGTCACAGATAGTATTGGCTTCGCCATTTCCCTTTTATCTGTACTAAGCTGAGAAAGTTTGGAGAAGCGCTCTGATAATGTCATTCGAACAGAATGTTCAGAATCAGAATCCGCAGACGATTCAGATTCACTCTCAGTCTCACCAGATTCTGACGGAATTTTTGAAACTGTAAAATTAAAAAATTTATTGATCATCATTGAAAATGACTAGTACCTTTTTTCTCTACAGTCTTCTTAATCCCATCTTCTGGCTTGTCGATAATTTTCCCCGTGTCCTTTTTGACAACAACTTTGTTCATTTCATTACTTTCAGCAGAAGTAACAGTACTTGCTTTAGCCGTGGGTGGTTTGACTTTTATCACACTAATCTTTGTTTTTGCCTTCACAAGCTTTGGTTTAGTTGAAGTGGGAAAGGATTCTTTATCCTTGTCATCAATGATATTTTTCCCTAAATCTAAAGGCTTGGCTTTTGGCTTGACTTTGGTGGTTTTAAGCACAAGCGCTTTAGGTTTTGGTTTAGCACGAATGCTGACGTCTGAATCACTAATTTACAGAAGCAATTAGAACTACTGCTTGTAATAAAGGAATCAAATGCTATATACCTCCCGCTAGTTGACGATTTGTTTGATGAGGATGAGGTATTTCTTAGAATTCCTTTGCGTTGATGTAATAATGGACTCTTACTACGACTTCCACTTGAAGACGAAGATATGCTTTCATCACTGTTGGAAAAGGAAGAACTACGGCCTTTAGATTTTGCATGAATCTGAAGAACATCGTCATCATCTGATGAGTCACTAGAGGAAGTATAAGAGTCTGATACATTACGTACTTTGCTCTGAAACAAAAAAAAGTTTATATAAAATGACCAAAATCCATCACAACAATGGTTCTCACATTCTTCTTGGTTAATCGTCCTTTAATAATTGCAGCAAGTTTACGCTTAGGGGGAGATCTAGAACGAGACACAGATTCTGATATTGAAGACCCAGATGATGAAATTGACAAAGATCTACGTCCTTCAACTTTTGTTGCAAACTTTTTCCCTCCTTTTATAGTCGTGCTTGGCTTTGAAGTAATTGCTAATCGCGGATCTGTTGGTTTTTTACCAGAATTGTGATTTGGTCTAAGACTGGATTTGGAAGAATGCAAAGGTTTGAATTTATTGGAGCGATGAATAGGTGATAATGATTTAGAACGACTTCTCCTGCTCTGTTGACCCCTATTTCTAAACAACGCACAAAGTGTTTATTGATTGCCAGTGATTAAAAACTAAATAAATTAATGTTTAAAACTCACCCCGACCTTACTTCCCTTCCACGATTTCCCAGAGGAGATCTTGACCTAGAGTGGGAAGATCTTCTGCTTTTCCTTGTATTAGCCGAAGGAGAGGGAGATCTTGACCAAAGGACAGCTTTTTTTCTTGGAGGCGAACCACTACGAGATTTTTGTCGATTTTTTAATTGTGATCCCTTCTTTTCACCCTTTTCATGGTACAACTCTTTGAATCCTGAGTGACCCCAACGTCCCGGATCTTTGTCTTCTGCTTCCAATATTTTCTTGTCCCAGTAGTTGTTTCTTTGTTCTCTCGCCTTTTTTACAACATGGTCTAAATTTGAGGATACGGTAGTAGTAGCCTTCTTTTTATTGAGATCTATGAAATGTTGACATTTATTGTTGGATGTAACAATATAATAAAAAATATTACCATCACTAGGTCGTCGAAGGAGTGATCTATCCCTTTTATTTCGTTTAGTATCCTGTTCATCCATTCTAAGTCTTCTATTTTGCCCCTCATAGTCTCGTTCACGTTCACGACTCGTCTCCCTTCTTTGTTTAGTTCCCTTGCTGCCTTGATTACTTCGTCTATCTGACATGGCCAATGCCATTAACTTGGATTTTATAGGACTTCGACTACGACTCCTTCTTCTAGGGGATATTGGACGACGACCTCGACTTCCACGATCCCAATCGGATCTTGCAGGTGCACGGCGTTGGGGGGAACGTCCCCTCATTTCAATATTGTATCTGGAAGGAAGGAAATGCAGGATATTAGGTAATTGTGCTAATAATCTAAATAACTCTTGCACAATTCACATCACATAATTATTACATTATATTCCATATTGGATTTTATATGTAAATGTATGAAATAAAATCAATACAATAATTCCTTGTGGAGCAAGTATGAAGATCTCATCAATTTTACATGAGCCATCTTGAATCCCGTTTTGTAACAATCCAAGACGTCTAAAGGACTTAAAGTACTACATTTTGTACACCTCTCATGTAAGTAGTCACGGGAAGTCGACTTTTAAGGACTTTGACGACGCCACAAAGTCATTTCAACGCTTCAACCACCAAAAGAAGGGCTTTATCCTCCTCCTTCATCTTCCAGGGAATAAAAATTCCAAATCCTCATTTTACGAGTGAATGGTAAAACGTTTGTTAAAACCCCTTGAGCCTCAAGTCCCCCCTAACACCGTCAACATATATAAACATGTTCCACTCCACGACGCACTTTTCATGTCCATCTTTTGTTTAATGTTCCAAAAACACAATGGAAAGTAAAAGAACAACAACAATCCTTTGGATCACACACTGAATGTTTAATCCCGAATGCCCTTGGGAATGAACCTAAATCCCTCTTATGTAGTTGTTGATAAGCACTTAATTACCTTAAGGGGAAACCTTTGATTACCTTCAAACTTCTTCAGATTTGGACACAAAAGGTTAAAGTTCTCAAAAGAGATTAAAGATGATGGAGAAATGAAGTTGGGAGTAGGAGACCCCATCTGTAGGGATGCTACAAAACGCCCGGGTTTTTTAAATTATTTTTCATCCCGGTGAACACCACCACGATATAATCTTTTAAAAGGTACTTATATAAGGAAAGGAATTTTATTAAGGGTGGGGTCCCTTCTTTTCTATGTCGCCTTAGCGTCTTTTTTTCATAAATCTTTGGAGAGGATTTTTTTAGCTTTTGATTTGTTTTTTTTTCAGGAAAGATGGGGATGAATATATCTCGTTGTGATGTTCAACATGATCCAACAATTGTTCCACCCCCTCCAGGACAATATGGGGAACCACCCCCACCGGAAGTCGTGTATGTGAGTGAAAAATGTAAAAATAATCCAGGATCTTATGAAGATCTTCATAAGAAGTGCAAAGGTGGGTGTGTATCAGTGTGGGTTGAAGGGGAATAATTTGATTTGAATGTATTTTAGAATTGTTTCCTCTACCCTTTGAAGGGGCTAAATTAATTATAAATAAATCATTAAATCAAGGATTTCAAATCTCTCATTCATTG
>JAAOWG010000399.1:0-19733 GCA_036491945.1 Paranurophorus simplex
CTCGCCTCAGGATCAGATGATTCAAAGGTTAAACTTTGGACTACTCATTCTGAGCGTTCTGTTGCAACAATTGAAGCCAAAGCGAATGTTTGCTGTGTTAAATTCTGTCCTCAAAACAGTTTTGTCGTCGCTTTTGGATGTGCAGACCATTGCATTCATTACTACGATTTTCGTAATGCAAGAGTTCCACTTTCAATCCTTTCTGGGCACAAGAAAGCCGTGAGCTATGTGAAATTTGCTTCAAAGGACGATCTTGTTTCTGCCTCTACTGATAGTCATTTGAAACTTTGGAATTTAGAAACACCCTCATCTGAGTGTGTTCGTTCCTTCACTGGGCACATCAACGAGAAAAACTTTGTGGGTCTTGCAACTGATGGGAACTACATTGCATGTGGATCAGAAAATAACTCTTTATATGTTTACTACCGACACTTGTCAAAACCGCTTTTGCATTTCAAGTTTGATAATCATCGAAACATGCTGGACAAACCTAAAGTTGATGATGCTGGAGAATTTGTTTCTGCCGTCGTATGGAAAAAGGGGTCACCAACAATTGTCGCAGCAAATAGTCAAGGTTCTATCAAAATTTTAGAGTTGACGTGAAATATTTCTAACCATTAGCTGTCAAACTATTTGAATTTGTTTTCAAAATTTTAAGTCCTATTCCTTCCTTTTATAAATTACATAGAAGTCAACTAGTTTTCACTAATTTGACTTGTTTTCAAAATATTGTGTTTTCAAAATGATTTTCATTCAGTTGTATAGTTTAAAATCAAAATTTAACCATCATATACTTCAAATTTCTCTATACGGGTTTATTAATAAAATTTACCAAAGCTTGGTAGTGTAATTTACCTTTAAAACACTTTTTGTTCACATTTCTTTAATTAGATTTCATTTTGTAAGAGTTTATTAAGTTTATTTTAATATTTCTTTATCAAAGGTAAATATGGCGAAAGCCTTGTCCACTCCAGATTCCATCATTTGTCTCATTATATTTACATAATTGGAGAGCTGTTTAATACGATGTGTAATTTTATCTCCAAGGCCGTCAGCCAAATAGGTAGCAGTCTACAAGAATAGATTATTTTGTAATTTTTGAACTCGTGGATTATGTATTCTTGTTGATTTACCACAACATCTTTTAATTTAGTTCGGTGTTCTTCTACAGATTTTGGTTCATTTTGTTTTTGGGGTGGCATATGTGTAGCACTATAAGCCAAATCCAATGTCCTAGTTCCAATATCTTTTTCCGCATCCAATGCCCAAGACAATGCTTGCAATTCACTTTGTCTATATTCAAATTTTTCTGGCACCTGCACCATTCATCATTTAAATGTACATATTTTATACTACATATAGATAGAAATAAATTACCGTAATTTTAAACTGGTCATCCAAACGTCCCCCTCGTTTCATCATGTAAGTCATAACATCAATTGTGGTATCCCATTCTTCATCTGCGAGCTTGTTGAAGTATGCATTAAATCCTGGACGGTTTACATTCCATTCATTGAAATAGCTTGCCTAAAAAACGCTTTCTAAATTTCCTTCTTTTCAAGCTTTTAATACCAACCGTGAGCATGTATTTCATAGATTGACTCAAATGAAGGGCGATCAATTTATTAGTTTCTTCTTGAATGTGAGGAAATGCTCCCCATTCGGCCGTACATTTTGTTTCATAAGCTACAAAACATTTAAAATTAAGACATTTATATCATACATAATTACTCACCATCGAATTGGCCTCTTCCACATTGATTGTCAATTTCAGTGTAACATGGAGTTAGACTCCAGGCATGGGAAATTAGAGAGAGGAAAAAAAGACAAATTTCCGTTTTCATTTCCTTACTAAAATTATTTACTTACAACAAATCATACAAATAATAAAGCAACTCACACAGATTCCTATTCAGTCTCAGTGAATAAAAGCTCTTAATAAATTGGAACGTGTGATCAGTGTGATGAAGTGATGTACAAGTCGATTGATGTCTGTAAATGCTGACTATATTTGAGATTAAAGTTCTTTTGCTGAACATGCAGGATATATGTGGATCATAACCAGTCAAGTGAAATGACGATAAGACTTGTCATACAAAAATATATTACGACTCAACTTGTATTTCCTTATTAATGGGCCATGTCGATAATTTCAACAACTTAACCATTGTAATGTAGCATGCATCATTACCAAAAATAATAATCTGTATTATTGTGCAATCGTTTATATTTTTACAGAAGTAAAGAGCCAATAGTCTCTATTCTATTAGTCCAAGTTGTGGAGTTGGATTGCAATAAAGGCTACAAAGGTCAATTTTTCAAACGCCACTGCATTCAGAATTGAGTACGTGATACGTGGTCCGTTAGTCAAGTGGAAGAATTCATCAATTTTGATTAACAATTAACTTGAGTGAGTTATCTTCAGACGATTGGGTATGTCAATATACAATAACTTAACAATTTATATACTTTTTGTCCAACATCAATAAAGAGCAGGTCGGATTCAACCTCATCTTAAACAAAAGTCGCATCTTTCCCATTTTTGGAGAAGTGTTGGGATCATGAAGTTTTTGAGCATCCTTATTATTATCACGGGCTTGACAGATTGGTCACTCGCCAATAACTGTTAGTTTGAATATTTTTGAGATGATACTGAAATTTTATGAATAGGTCAAGCGGGAGGGAAGGCTATTGACAAAGGCTGGAGAGATATGACGGACCTCTGCAGTAAAAATCTTAAAGATCAAATTCAACGGGAACTGAAAGCTTCAATCACATACCTAGCCATGGTTAGAGTTAGATATCTTGGTGTTTCATTTGCAAACAAACAATTTTTTGACACAGGGAGCTCATTTTACAAGTGATCGTTATTACAGACCAGGTACTGCTGCTTTCTTTTTAGAAGGAGCAAATGAAGAAAGGCAACATGCCAAGGCTCTTATGGAATATCTACTTCTTCGTGGTCAGAGTCTAAATAGCACTTATATTCCACTTCTGGTAAGCTTATTTTTTTTATACCGGATAGTGTAAAATATGAAATGATTTGTAGAGGCCTAATAAATTAAGTTGGGATACGGTTGAGGATGCCCTTAGAGATGCATTAACTATTGAGAAAGATGTGAGAAAGAACTTTGTAAACATTATCGGTATTTGTGAGGGAAATGCTACAGTAGCAACTAACTATAATGATTACCATGTAAGGAGATTTGTTCGTTGCAATTGTAATTACAAAAATCTCATTTTCAGGCTACTGATTTGATGACGGGTGTTTTCTTGGACGAACAACATAAAAGCATTAGAAAGATTGTTGGACATCTTTCTACATTACTGAAACTGACTGGGGCACATTCGACATTTTCTGAAATTATATTTGACAGAAGTTTACAATAGTGTGAAAATTTGGTTTTAGAATTCAATAAATTCAATAAAAAGTCAAGTGAATAAAAAATTGGGGATAATGTGGATAGGACGAACGACAGTTGAGTAGAGATAGAAAAATTATCAAATAAGTATGTACGCTTTGTTTGTACTCTAAAAGTTTTCAAGTTTCTTATGCATTTTGAATAATTAACGTCATTGGGTTTTGTTTGAAACTATAGAGCATATATACTTTATTTTATCCACAAATAAAAACTTAAAGCCATTAAACATGAGAACATGCTAATTGACCAGAAATTTGAGAAATATACTAGTGCATCATTTTAGGTTATTTGAGATATATACAAGTGCATCGTTTCAAGTTATTTGAGGCTATATGTATTTTTCGTAATGGAGCACAATAGTGAAAGAAAGGCATACAAAATTACTTCAAATTCCCATTCAAAGTTTTGATTTACTCTCATTACAAGTGCTGGGGATGCACATTTGTGGTCGGCCACAGGGGTAAAGTCCTCGCTGTCGCTTCCAATTAGCAACGTCTTGAATTTTTTCCTGGAAATATATACAATAATTATATAATGTATATATATACAAATATCTTTATGCATGCCTTATTGACTTCTGGACCACTATCCACAACCCCATCAACTTCATTGACTTTTCGTCCGGCACCTCCTTCAACCATAGATACGACATGCACTGACAGTCTTCTCTTCTTGTTGGAATCGCAGGCAATCAATTCCTACATACATATTTTTGTTCTTATTCAATTCTAATAACACGACGACTAAAGATAACCTCAAAAAATTGTTTAATGTCATCGAGTCCGATTTTTTCCAGCTCAGTAAGTTCAAGTTGTTGCTTCTCAAAGTTGTACATTTCCGTTGCGATTTCATTCCATATGAGATTCGCTCTATCAATCAATTTTTTTGGCTTCTCAGCCTTTCGGACCGATAATGCTGTTCGATGTTGAATAAATTCTTCTTGAGTCATTGTCTTGAGAACTTCCTGTAGTAAATATTGCAATTCAAATCTTCTTTGCTATAATCTCTGATGACACTTACTTCAAAATCCTTCAAAAAACTGTCAATTCTTGACTCCACATAAACAGGGTGTCGATCACTCTGGATCAATATCTGAATTCCTTGAGTACCATGAGCTCGTCGAACTCCAGTAAATACAATGTAACCCAATTGTTCTTTGGTTCGAAGTTGATTGAAGCATGGCTCATTAGCAATATGCTCAAGAAGTTCTACAACCACATTTTCGTGAGTTCCTTGCATACCAGATTGGAAGAGTACTGTCAAGTATAAATATCTCTTGAGCATATCTCATAAAAAGCACAATTTTTGGGCTTACCTGCGGCACATGAACTCAAATGGGATTTATGTTCTGACGTAAAAATGTAATCTGACCCTATAAATGACAAAAGCATAACAAGTACAGATTTAGTAGTCTAGTTAGTATAAGCAAGGATGAATACCTGGTGGAAGCTCAATTTCTCTTAAACGCGTAGTTTGAGATGCAATAAGTGGTTGTGCTCCCTTTTTTTCAAAACATCCAGTACAGTAATTGACCATGTTCAAAGCATCCTATCACAATTAAAGGAATTTAAAACACAGAATCATTGAAAGACTTATTTCTAATGCTGTGTTGTGTACTCACCTGTGTGGTGAGGTTTCCGTGAATAAGCCACTCAATTTTTACTTTCGAGATAAATTCTTTAACAAACAATTGAAGCCTTTCGGCAGTTACATCTAAATACGTTTTTTTTTAAAATGACTCAAGACGTTGAAAAAAATATACCAGTCATGGCACTGAGTAGTTCTTGGTTGGACCAACGTTTCTCCCTTAACAAGTAAGTGAAATAGTAAGAAGCATGTGAATACGGTTGTTCATCTTCCCAATTTTTCAATGATCGAATATATAAATCTTTAAGCACTTCAAACCGTTTAGGATCTACTTCCAAATCAACTAATTTTTCTACAACCTTGTTGAGAAGGAGTCCAAGTTTGTGATCGTAACCATTAACAATGATCTAAAAACGACAATAAGTTGGTAATTCTCAATTTAATGTTATTATTGGCAAAAGTACCTCTAATCCGTAAATAGAATCCGCAATAACATAATGAAGACCAGCAACACTTGCTGCATATGAATACTCGGTTAAAAGGTCTTTGATTACAGTAACCAACATGTGGTTTAAATTTGTCGTAAGAGGTTCTAGTAATGGCAACGGACTAAAGCAGAATATTATATATATTTATATATAATTTAATAATTATTGGGTCAAATATACCTAAAGACTTCTGCACGAACGACAGCTTTTGGCATCATAAATTCGCTATCTTGTAAAAACCAAACTCGAGATAGTGGAGTGTCACTAACAATTCGTGGAATAATTCCCTTTGTCCACTAAAATGGAATCAAATATTTATTGTGTTGTGTCGTCATGAAGTAAAACATTTGTTACCCCGTCGTCTTTTGGTTTAAGGTCAAACGCAGAAGGAAGGAATTCATTCTTTGGGGGCATCTGCAGTTTATCATTTCTCCCACAGTTTTCCCATTTCTAAGCAAATATTTTGCACAATTTAACATTAAATAATTGTTTCTCAGCACTAGTTTGACGAACCTTGATTAAAGACGGATCAATGCGTTCCAGGTTGTATTTGATACCGTACCATTCTTCAATCAATGACGTTTTGGATTCAAACTGTTTAGACACAATAGTAACACTATAGACAAAACAAATAAATTTATAATCCAAATACATTTCTATGTAAATACATTACCGTGCATTTTTTGGACACATGCAGTTCAAAATTTCATCTATCAAGGCTGGATTATAATTTGTTAGTATGAATCCCGCACTTAGCACATCTTCCAGTGGATAATTCTACATAAGACATTACACTGTTAGTAAAATGATTTCCGAAACTCTTTTTTTAATTACACTTACATGCATAACGCTGCTGAGATTGGACACCAAAGATTGCGGTCGTTCTTTGTCTTTAAACCGGAACAACATTGCATTTACATCCCTCATTTCAGACCACACCCACTCTTGAGGTTTCAAGTCTTTGAGCATCTGAAGGTACTGCAAATTGTCCAAATTTTTAGTTTCATTTAATTTTTTTAAACCAATTTAACCAATGCAATACCTGAAACAAATATTCGACAATATTTTCAGTGTTTTTTAGACCTTCTTCTGTTAAATCAACGACAACTTTAAAAGTCCCAAATCCACGGGCTGGAATTGTAGAGCCAGCTTCTAAATGATTCACCCAATTCTTTTCTTTCAGTAATGACAACAAACTTCCTTGCCCTTCATGCCCAATCAAATGAGACAAATATCCTTCTGCCTGTAGAATGCATTCATAATGAATACTTTTGTTAATTTTACAAGATTCTGTCAAATACTAACCGATGATTTATAATATGGAGTTGTATCTGGAGTCGGAAACATGATGGATAGATGTCGAATGTCTTTGACAGGAACCATTTCAATCCGTGTTTGCACTTCGTTTACTCCGTATGGATTTTCTCTCCAAACTGGAGGATCAACATCCTTATTATCAACATCAACAAATAGTTCTTCAACCAGCCGCTGAAGTTCATCCAAACTTTCCGAACCCAACACCACTAAACTCATTAAATTTGCAGAATAGTACATTTTATGATATTCCATTAGTGCGTCTCGAACATCAATGTTTTTCTCTCTTGGTCTAGTCCACAATGTTTCCCGATTCCCTTAAAAATGCCCATTCAATAATTAGTCATAAAAGTACTTCAATTCCTACCAGTTGCAAAATGGGAATATGGATGATTGGGATTAGCAGTCCCAACTTCTAATTGATGGGATCGCCAAGGGTCACTCGGGATATTTTTTTCATGTTCTGAATGAACAGCGTTAACTTCACGTTCCGTAGCAGTCTCCGTAAACAACGGCGAAACGAAGAATTGGGAAAATCTAAAGCAAATCTTTCACCCCTTTCACACTTGCTCATTCTTACCTATCTAGAGCTCCTCTTAATGAATGGGGGGAAACATCAAAATAATAATTGGTATGATCTTTTGCCGTGTAGGCATTAGAAGCTCCTCCATTCTCTGCCAAATACTATTGTTAAAGTAAAGGATCTTAAGTTAAAGATTCCATTTTAAATTAAATCGGACATAACGGTAAACCTTTGCATAGTCATTTTCTTCAGGATATTTTTGAGTCCCTAAAAAGAGCATATGTTCACAAAAATGTGCAATCCCCGGAAGTTCGACGGGATCATTCATACTCCCTTTAAAATTGTATGAAAGCACAATTGACATTGTAATACATGAAATCCCATACCCACAGCAACCGAAAGTGATGAGGCCGCTTTATCCGTAAGAGGATCACTTATCAACAGCACTTTGATCTGGTTGCTCAAAGTTAGTCCTCTATATTCTCTTTTATCCAGAGGGGACTTAATTATAGGTCCTGCTAGTTTACTACGACTCGCCATATTGGTTTGAGCCTTTAAACTTGTGCTGCTACTGTTGAATCGTTTTCTACAAATCAAAATCATTAGACTCCTTCACCCCAACGCCACTTCATTAAGGGATTTAACATAAAAAAAACTTACCCTATCGATGAATACTTTATTTTGCCAACTACAACGAAACAAATTGACCTCAACCTAATTGATAAAGCCATTCACATCAAATGGACCCCCAAATAATTATATGTCCACAATGATCCAAACGTTTGGAATTTCTGAAATAAAGTGAAGAGCTTATCAATCATAAGTTGGGCCAACTGTTCCAACAGTTCCGTAATTCCCGGCAAATTTGTCTCGTATAACCCCATCAACCATGAAAACTCCCAAGGGAAAAAATTCAGTGGTCTTGGAACGTTGTAAAACGTACATGCTTTATTAAATGCTTTAAAATTCAAGGAAATAATATAAAGAGAAATTATATAGATTAAAATAAGACAAGGAATAAAAATAATCCGGTTAAAAGGTTGGAACGGAACAGACTACATGTTATACGACAAATCCGGTTTCTCTAAAGGATCAAGCTCTGGAATATCCGGTATACTTTCTCTAAATACAATAGATTGTCGGAGTGAAATTTCTGCAGCATTTAATATTTCTTGTGACTCTGGGATTTCCTTTTTGACTAAGTTATTATTGGTAGAAGCCTTTGGAGGATCGACTACTGCTGGGTTTTCATAACAGGCTAATCTTCTTTTTAAATCTTCGTTTTCGCTTTTTGATTGATCAAGTTCATCAATCAACTATTAAGATGGGTATGTAATACAAATGAGTCACACTATATTTACCTTATCAACTAAAGCACGAAGATTTCCATTAACCATCCTCAGCTCTTCAATAACTTCTCCTTCATTCTTAGGCCTTATAGTAAAGTTGCCTATCTGCTCTATACCTTTTTGATCTTTAGAATACGCTATTGCAATATTATTTCCAGACAGTATTTGAAGTAAACTATCCGCTTCATCCATTTGTCGTATTATCTCTGGATGGAGTATTGGTCTACTGCTATTTCCAATTGGTCTTAGAATCCTTTTCTTATCCATAACTTCCCTTTTTGATCTATTCTCAACAAAATCCCTGAAAAAAAAAGAAAGCTACAATCCAAATCCAACTTAATACTGTTTCCTTACTTTAAAATGGCTGCAAATTGTGCCTGCCTTGTGTGAAAAATGGCTTGTTCTTCCAAGGATCTATTACACTCGGACTCTGAACTTAATTCCCTTTTTAAATTGTCTAGTATCGCTGCAGCCTCTAAATGACAATCAATAGCCTGTTGCAATAGTCCTTTCCTAACTAATTTTACAGCTCTTCGCCCGACCTCATGAGCCTTTAAAACAACAAAAGAAGGTGGTAAACAATTATCCTCAACGTCCTCCATTCCCTTGTGTCCCCTATTGTTGTTGAAAGAACAAAGGGATATCATTTTACACCTAATGGACAACCTTCCCGTACCCAATGACATGAACCTAACAACCCCTTATACGAATATTTTACCTTATTCAAAGGAGTTTTTTCCATAAAAAACTCTCCCTTCAAGTGTCCCTTCTGATGAGGCCCTTGATGGTTGTTCCTTTTTGTGGCGTAGTATTATGTTTTTTTTCTATTTCGCGGTTCATGGATGAGACGAAAATGATGATGAAAGCAAGGCTTACTTTGGGTAAAAAAGTATAAGATTACATGATCCTTACATTGATGTAGTAGGAAATGATTTCTTTATCCCCCTCCATGTAACTTGAATCAATCTTAGTTGTATCATGAATGTGCGTTGAGGTTGAGATGATGCAGTGGGTGATGAAAAAAACATAAGTTGTACTTGGAATAATAATAATAATCACTTAAAGAGAAAAGAATAAGAGAAAGTTGATGGTGGAAATCCTCTAGTCAATAACACACCTTCTTCATCATAGATTTCAAGATTTTTGGACAAAATGTAAAAATGAAGGGGACTTGCACTGGAATTATTTCCATCATATTTTTTCTCACTTTTATGTTGAAGGGCTTGAGGTTTGAAAAGGAACGTTTTTCTAGTAGTTTGATGAAAGTTGGGTGATAGGGATCTTTTAGTTTATTTTTATTTTTTTAAAAAAAAGGGGAATTTAGTAGTTGAACTGGAAAATGATGATACATAGTTTGAGACAACTTAGGAAGTTGTAGAAGAGCTCATTAGCCACTTGTTATGGATACGAATCAAGATAATAAAAGTATAATATACATCCAATGGTAAAGTTAGTACAAGAAAATCAGTTTGAACAAATAGATTTAAAGAGATGTTTGAGATTTATTTTGTAGAATAATATATTTGTAGCTCAACTACCAAGTTCTTGGTATTGAGTCAACGTATTGGTGGAATTATTTTGTCAATTTTGACTTAATTACCAAATTTGTTTTGTTTTATTTGCCTCAATTTAAGATATATCAAATGGAGATTTGTTTGGTTGGGAAAAACTTGTAAAGTTTCTATTTTCTAGGGATTGAGACTCGATGATCAAGTTCATTATTTACTTCTTACTTTCTCCCGACATCCCATAATCATAATAGCCTCATTACTATTGGATTTCATTCCTTCATTAAATGATGTTGACTTGATTGTTAAGCTTCATTCTTATAATTCCGAGATATTATGAGCTAATATTGAGAGAGGATGGTTTTGTTTGTAAAAAGGGATTATAAGTTTCACTTACAAATGAGGAGTATTTAATTTATTAAAGTAATTCAATTTATATATTTTCTTTGCCCCCAAGGCCTCAAACGCAATGGACGTACAAATGTGGATGTTTTTGGTGTGGGCGTAAAAACAGCTCTCTCATCTTTCTGTTTTTTGACCTTTATGCGAATGAATCTTGAGTTTAAATCTCTTTAAATGGGAATCTCAACAGGTGGATTCTCCTGGTTCTCAAAGAAATGAGACAATTTCTCAAGCCTTCTGTTAAACCTACCAACTCAAATGAATGAAACATTATAGGCCCTTAAAATTTGAGATGAATTTGAGATGGTCAAAAAACAACAAGTATTTTGGATATTATTATGTTGTTAAATTAAGGTTTGGGTTTGAGGAATAAAAATGTCGCAGGACCTGGTGTGAATGAAATGTAGGAATTATTCCATTTAAAGAAGTTTCTTCTTCATCACACGTGGAACATGGAGTGTAAAAGAGTTTTTGGTATGTAAATGAAAGAAAATGTTACATTTTATATCTTAAGATCATTCCTTACATGGGAAACTCAAAATATTAAAGTCAAAAAACTTTAACACGTTCAAAGCCTCAGCATTTTTGCAGTTTTACTCTAAATGCTTGTGCATCCACTAAAATAGCATGATATAAGGTAATTCCATTTTTATTCCCTTGAAATTAGGTCTGTTGAGAAATTATGCAATTATGCAATTTCACACCATTATACCACACGTGCTAATCATCTTGCTTTCCTCACCTGGAAATTACAGAGATTATCATACCAAAAGTTGAAAATGTTGAAATTTATAATGCCTTGCAGTTATATCTGTCACTCATCCCAACTCATCTTATCCTTTGTGCGCGGATGGATGATGGATGACGCATTATGCAATGGAATGCAATGATATTTTGGTTATTGAATGATAAGCCAAAAATCAATTATATTAAGCTTTGAGTTTTATGAAAGTCTGTAATTGGAGTTGGATAGATAGGAACATTGGAGGTATTGTGGCTAGCTAAATTCATTTTGAATCATGAAATCTTCAAGATATTATTCACTTTGGATTTTAGCTCAACTACTTTTAGGAGTAAAATGTAAAAAAATAAATATTGTTTTTCTTGAGTCATTACATCCGTACCGTCGGTATTAATTTCTTTTCTCCACAGGTCAGTCAACAACCGAGACAATATCTGTACCTACGACATTATCTTCAACAATCGTGACGACAACGACTTTAGCCCCAACCACTAAGGTCCCAGATGATGGTTACAACTGCACAACAAACGGAGTATTTCCTCATCCGATTTATTGTGAATACTACTATGACTGTAATAATGGCGTCGATACTCTCATAAAATGTCCTGGAAATTTGTTATTCGATCTGCAATACTTTGGTTGCAATTATGCTCAGGATACTCATTGTCAAAATAGGACCCGACCTGATGGTTATCCACCAACATCAAGTCCCCCGATCACTGGACCAACCACAACTCCAATGCCACCGTACAACTGCCCACCTGAAAATGGAAATTATCCTGATCCAAATGACTGTACCGGCTTTTATCATTGTCTTGACGGGGTTTCCTCATATTTCAAATGTCCATACCCAACAAGATACGACATTCCACTTCAAGTTTGTAATCATCCGGGTTTTGTGGACTGCGGTACCAGACCAATACCTTAAAAAATCAGTATTATATTCAATATTGTAGTGTCTTACATAAAGAAATTAAAAAATTAAAAATTCATCCATCAAAACCATTGATACACATCAACAATAACAACGTCAACGTTTACGTCAACAATAAAACAATAATCAAGTGCTGAATAACCAATGTTATTGAAGAAGAATCAGCGGACAATTTATATTTTAGAAGATGACTCATATTTTACGTTATATACTTTAATTAGGTTTTGTCCAAAAATGGTTCAGACAAAGGTGGGATGGTAGTTCTTCACAACAATTCCCAATTTCCCATTCAACTCAAGTTCCGTAATCTCTTGAAGATTCTAAACAAAAATATTTACATTTGCATTATGCACCTAAAACTCGTGCATATCTTTATGCATATGTACATTATATTATCTATCATATCATTCGTCACCCCAATGCTAATTAATTCAAGATTGAGCTAAAATTAATTCATCATATTTATTGCCGAATATTATGAGAAAATACTTTAACTGAGCAAGTATAATAAATAAGCTAACCCAACTGTGAATGACGATACAAAAGTAAAAAAAGGAAACAAAATCTCAAATTCCCTCTTCCGGTTGGTTTGTTTGTCACTTTAGTTACATACTTGATGCAGTACTTGGTAATAATGCAGTACACTTTGTCTTTCTTTGAATGATTACAAGGGGTTAATTGAGTCAGGCTGTCCACAAGGTTTAAGGTTGTTTGGTTTGGTATTCCTGTGTATATGAATTCACAATTCCACTGCAGAGATACGAGCAAATACCAAGTCCACCCATTAAGTCCTTTTTTGGCGAAGGCTACTTTTACTTCCTACGCATACAACTGATATAAGCAAGTGGGCGTCTTTATTCTTAATATTCATAATAATGACCAAAATAAAAAAGACGTAACTCAAACTGTTTGATTTTATTTTGATATCTTTGTCCATGAGTTCCTATATCATGTGTCCCTATCCTTTTCATATCTTTGGAATTGGAAGAAACCTTTTAGAAAAAGTTGAACGGATGACAAATTGGCAAGAAATTGAAGGATGATCAAGGAATTGGTGAAATATCATTATTTTTCTCCACGTGGGCGACAGTACCGTTGTCAAGAGAGGTAACAATTGAGAAACTACGTATTAATGAGGATGGTAACTTTGTTACACTCTCATCTTTTGAAATTTAAACTTTTCACTTATGTAAATCTGCTTTTTACACTTTTATTCACAAATGCAAACACATATTTATACACATATTATTCAGATAATACACTCATGTTATGTTAATAGTTGAATTTAATCCAGCCAATTTAAAACATTCAAACAGTTGTATCAAACCTATTGTGTATTTCATTAAATGGTTTTATTGAATGTAAATATATGAATTCTCTTTGAATTGCTTTGCAATCTTGTTCAATGGAAGAAAGATTGGATTTTTAATTTATTTTATTTGTCACAAGGGAGAGAAAATAAGTTTACACTAAGGAAATGTTAAGATACGCAGGCACTCCAGTTTGGAAAGAGTATATTGAAGCATTACATATTATTATTACATGTCAGTTGAATACATTTCTGAAGGAAGTTTAAAAAGTTGGAATTTTTTTTCAGGCGCAATGTAGGCTGTACTATCCTAGATTTATAGCAACTATTGATTTGAAATCATACAAGATTTATTATTATTATTATTAGTAGTAGTAGAAAGTGATTTGACGTCCCACGCCAAATCTTTTTATTTCTACTTACGTCAGTTTTAATCAGCCTTTATTTTGGTTTATAAATTTGAAATAATTTTGAGAAGGTAAAACATATTCTAAAATCATACTGCCGGGACTTAAAAAGCGTCGTCCAAGTTTTTTGGCGAATTTGAATGGAATACGCACAGCTAACATGTTTCTTGTGGAAGTCTGAGATTTGGCGTGGGCTCAACTTGTGGCGATGCAGATTAGAGGCTGCATCTCTTCGTCTCACAAAAGTGAACTCATTCAGAGGGTTTCCTCTTCACTCTTCTTAAGACACGGGGATCGAGTAGTGAGGTCAGTATTAACATGATCATACGACCTAAACTTTAAACTTGTAAAATCCCAATCCTTGTGATAATCAAGTTTCCAAAAGTATTGCGCTTTTCCCATAAATTTGATCAAATCATCAGTTTTAGTTGAGTGAAATAAGATGGGTGGAATGTGGGGGGGATGGTGGAAGAGTGAAGGGATTTGTTGCTTGTCACAATCCGCAAGTCAAAAAGAAAAAGAAAGAGTCAATCCAGCTCATTTTGCTGGAGCATAACTGGAAGAAAAATGAGCTTTCTCTGTTCATTTATCCCTCAACCGTCCACCAACCTGTTGAGCTCTATTTTCACAAGGCTGTGATAACTTTCTCCATCCACCGCTTCTCTCATTGCAAAATTTGTACTTTTGTTTGTGAAGTTTACAAGCATTTTTTACCTGTTATATAATAAATACTACCTCAAACAAATCATTCAAAGGTGCTTTCCTTGAGCTTAGAAATCTAAAAAAATGGTAGTTCTTCATGTGATAACAATGATAACAACAAGTCCTCAGTATCTACTATTTCCATTTAGTGTGTTGGATTTGGATATGATATTGTGCGTTATTGAATAGCGTTTACTCATACTGCACATCAAAGAATGGTGAAATGTTCCAGATTGAAATAAAGTCATGTAAGTGAAATTGTGCTTATTTTTTTATACACAAATCAATTAAATAAAGCTGTGGGAAGGGTTACGACTTGATCAAATTTGTGGTGTACAAAGGAAACGGTGTACTGTTATTGACAATGGAAATGATTTCCATTATTTATTTAAACGTTGCATGTACAGCAGTAGTTTGAAAATGAATGAAGGGTTGAGGTTGTTGATTCATTGAAATGAGATAATGAAAAGAATTTCACACCAAATCTCAACTAATTGATGAGTTTAAAATGGGGCAAAGATTTGCATCCTGTGGTGGAATGAAGAGCAAAGAAGGTGTTTTATTCAAACAATTACCCTTTCTAATTTTTCTTACTCCCTCACAATGATTTGGGATGAATCTAAACGACTAAGACTGCAGAACTAATTAGTGATCATGAACTTCTTCAGAATGTTTAAGGACGGCCAATAAAATAACAATTGAATTCATTCATTATTGTTTTAATTCTCACATTGAAATTTAATCTTGAATTTACAGACTCACAAAATTTACGGATGGCAACATGTCTGTCACCAAAATTACCCTTTGGCATTAACAACACGTAAGTTTATCGATGATTCTTTTATCAAATAGTTGACATATGTCTATAACAAAAAATTAAGAGTTAAATGACACATTCAAATTGAGGATCTATCTGATTGAATTAAAGAATTGCTAAAGTGCTGAGGATATTATGAAAATCTAAAAATCCGTTTAAAACCAAAATAGTTGAAAACACAAATTATGCAAGATAAAAAAAATATAGAAAAGCATTTTGTATTATTAGTTGAACATTTTCTAGCAAAAAAAAACACAATTAGATTACATTGAAGTTTTAAATCTCCAAAAATATCACTCAAACACTACTAATCAACTAAGTTTTCCAATTCCCAAAGAGTTATTGGGAGAAATTATATTTAGATATGGTTTGGTTGGGTGATTTTTAATTTAAATATTAAAGGTATTTGATGTAATTTATAAAAATGATTGAAACGCCAAATCAAAGTATCAAATCTCCAGAGTGGCATTAAAGTGTCAATGTCGCAAACCATAAACAAGAATGATTTCATTATATACACTTTAGTGAGAGCCTGGCGTGTGGTTTTTGTGTGGGTCTCTTCTACTTCTCTGCATAACTTTCGTCCTCTCGTCTAAGAATTTTTGGAATGTGATGTTTGCAAAAAAGTGCATTTTCACACATCCCACTACACCAATATCATTATAACATAAGTTGTAGTATTAGTAGTAGAGTATTTACAGTGAATCTACTCATCCACGTGTATGTATCAATGTACCGGCATATAAATAGATGAGAACTAATTTTAGTACCAAAAAATAAAAACCATATTGGGTGGGCGAAACGCTTCTAAAAATAAGAGATGATGATTCGCAAAACTATTTTGGGAAGGCGCCTCACTAAATGTAACACAATTTAAACGAAAATTCGGTTTAAGTGGGTGGGGCTAATGATCACATAAAATCCTTGCAAAACTCCTCCCACTCTAGTACATAATAGTCCTTGCCAACTTTTAGATTTGTTTTATGAAACTTTGTGTATTTAGTGCACATACATACATACATACATACATTACTCATCAATGTTTTTGAAACTTTCTCACTTCAACTTGATTCATTCTTATACTTATTTCCTAGAGGTTTTTACAAGTTGTATATGAACTGCTACAGCTTTTATTATTGTCCAATAATTTAAACCTCACTTTTTCAACTTTGAACGTGCAAAAAAAACAGACGTTGGATGGATTAATGTTGGGCTTAAAATAATACAAAAATAATAATAATAAACCATAATTTATTCATATTTATCCTAATAAACTAAAGGGTTTTGTAAGTATGTAGCATATTTTATTGAAATTAATGGCTTGTTAGTATAGAAAACTGGAAAATCAATTTATTGTTACATGCTTTAAGAATACTTGAGATTTATCCTTGAATCAATTCATACACTATTATTGGTGCATGGTTGCCTTCTACTCAAGTGGCATTGTAAGATTTCATTTAAAATTAGAGTATTGCTCATCTCATCTAGATCTTATGGATTCAGAAATAAATCTTTATCATCATCAAATTAGGAAGAATCTTGGTGTTTCAATCAATTTCTTTTTATGCAGCATTTCTGATTTTCATGCATCCATCAAATCCGAAATCCCTCTAAATTCGACTTTGTAATAGATTCTCAAAATACTCTCATTGTATCTCTCTGTGAATACTTATGCGTGTGTGTACCATTTGAGATTCCTTAATCAAGTTTATTTGTTGGGTTGTTGCCTCACCTTAAAAAGTAACTACAAAAGCATTTGCATGGACTACAATTCCATGGCGATGGTTGAACAATGGGCGAAATATTGGGCGTAGGTTTTTGGCGTTCGGTCGCGATCGCTTTATTACTGTTGCTGACGTAATGTATCGGCTTGATTCGACCATTTTCGACGTTCCTTATATGGTCAGGGATAAGTGTAAGTTTAAAGTGTTTACACTCTTTTGCTTCCTTAATCTACCTGTAATTAGTACAGAACGGCTAAGTCGTAACTACCCAACCCAAAGCCACTCTCAACGCATTCATGCCCTTGTTCATCTTTATTTCATTTACTTGGCTTACATCATCTTTTATTTATTTACATTTCACAAACCAACCAAATCAACGTCCATACATGCACAGCCTTAACAAGCATTTTTCTTTTTTTTTACCTTTTGGTAACTCGGTCAGTGAGTGTGGATGATGTGCATGATTTGAAGAAATGCATGAAAGAAAATGAAAGAGCAAATATGATTATCGTATTAAGAAAGAAAGAGAAGGAAATTGAATGAGAAATAGAAAGAAAGAATGAAAGAAAGAAAGAGGAGATTGAGAGAATATTAAAACGGAAAAAGATTTAAAGAAAGTTGCTTAATATGTGTACTCTATATATCTTAATAACACAGGTTGAATGGTATTGGTTAAAAAGGAAAAGTATGAAAGTAAGAAATAAGAAAGATTTCATTTGGGTGTAGGTAAGGAAATATGAGTAGGTGGATACTAAGGGAACAAGCTACTACAGAATGAAGATATCAATCATGTAAATACAAATGTAAAAATGGGGTGAAAGCAAATGAAAGGTTCTATTTTGACCTGAATAATAGTCCTCACCACCACTTCCAAATCTTCCAAAGTGTAATAAGTGTACAAAATCTTAAGTTGGACCGTTATCTATTTCAATGTCACAGGCGAAAAGATCCAGTACAGATCCTTCATATTTCTAGCATTTTATTCAGCTTACCAAAAGCTTTCCAATGATACCCATATTGATGGGGATTGTAATATAGCTTTTTGACCCTGAAGGTCACCATTCCCTGGAGATGTGAACTACAGGGCTCACTAATTTGGAACCCTTTATTGCAATCAGAATGCTGAAAAGGAGAACCGTTTCGCGTTGGTGAGTTGTCATCACTTTACGAGAGGGGAAGGCGGAGGGATGGACGACGGACGACGTTCTTTATAAAGATGTTTTTACCCCTTAAAATAAAGGGGATGATATAAATGATGCGAATTCAATATTCTTTCGTTTTAATACATTGCTAATAAGAGGAACGAGGAGTTTCCTTGCTTGAATAACAAGTTTCTTTCTCCTCACCAAAATCTCAACAAGTGAAAAGTTGTTGAGAAAGCTATTTGATCTTTTATGGAAACAGTTTGTTGGAAGGATCACCAAATATTGTGGCCCAAAGGAAGGGAATTAATTTGTTGAGTGCTGCAGGAGAAAGTTGTAGCTCAACTTGTGTGATGGCTCTGACTGGTTGTAACTTAGCTCTAAGGGGAAAGTATAGAGAGAAGGAATGAAAATGAAAACCGAGTAATCCCTGTGATCTGTATATAAATGGATCCGGAAACACCCGGGGGTTCTTTAGCGTAGTATGTAAAGACGTCACTTACACCCGGTTCATGTACGTCATGACCCCCAATTCGGTTAAGTAAAATAAGGGAAAGGGTGGTCGTTATTCGCAGGGTGAGTTCATTCATAAAATTTATCTTGCTATCTCCTCTGTTGACTCATTCAGTTGAGAAATAGAAGTCGTCGTAGTCAAACATCTTTTGAGGTGCATCTCATGAATCTTGATCTCACTCTACAGTTGAGGAGTCCAAATCCACCACCAACCAACAACTTTTTGTTATATATTACACACTCTACATTACTTTCCATTTCATTCTTACTTTGTGGTGCTAAGGAGAAACGACACGGGGATTTCTCCATTGTCTCAATTCTAACAAAAATAAACAAACGTAACAACACGTACCTGAGTCTGGTGCATTATACATTTTTACCTACAAGAAAATAATAAGAGGAAGCATACGGGAGTCTGAGTTAAAGTGCTATTGGAATGCAAATAGATAGGACGAGTGATAGAATAGTAGAACAAGAGGTTTTAAATTGTGGATAAGTTGAGAGTGGAAGGTTCACCGGTGAACCCGGTTGAGGATAAAATTTCTTTTTCTCCAGAATTGGAGTCATCATCAAGGATCGAACAAGACAACTCATCAGCCAATATGAGAATGATCGAAGACCCTATTTTGACATTGTGTCATTTCCCCAGCCCTGGGTCCAATAATCCAGACGGTCTGGAACGAAAGAAAGTCCGAGTACTTCCTTGTGTTTCTTTAAGTTTACTTTGTTTTTCCCCACCCACTGCAATATCACCCCCATCATCACCCATAACATTAAAAAGGGACAACAGCATAAGTCCCCCTAGTTCAAATCACATTGGGTCAAATTTGGATAAACTTGATTCAAAATT
>JAAOWG010000400.1:0-19713 GCA_036491945.1 Paranurophorus simplex
TCAACCAAATCTGGCAGTTTCTCAAGTCTCTCTAAAGTAAACAATAGTTAACAATGCCCTTTACATCCTGCATATCATTTATTCATTTTACCTTCTTTGCTCCAAAATAAAGACGAATGGAAAGTAACAATGCAAGCAATGCTAGGATTACAAGGAAAATTGCAGTCCAAACTGAAACGGTTACTGAAATTGAAAAAGTAACAAATCATTTATTCTCTTTAAATTCTGTAAGCTTACTTTCAGAATCACTGTATTTTGCATCCAGATCGTCCTTCCAAATAGTTACGGCTGTTAATGCCAATATATACAAAATGAGGGTCAAAGTATCTAAAATCTGCAATTTTTTATATTTAGTCATGAATCTTATTCATTCAAAAATGTTAGAAATGTCAAGAAAAACTCACAATATCTAAAATTGCCATTATGATCACACCCTTTTGTAGGGGCATGCAACAGGGATTAATCGCCATTTGAAATATAATATTTAAGTTATCAAATCTCTTCTGTTTGTGCTCTTGTTTATGTCGTCGGTGGGTAGAAACTAATTTGGATTTGGAATCATATTAAGTACATACGGTGAGAATTGGTAACATTTGGTTTGTCCGATGTGATTGCTATGATAAGGATAGGATAGATAACTAAAGATAACGTCACCGCATTTAATTAATTTGCACAGTCATACAGTCACAGTTTCCATTGTAAATCTGCTCGCTCACGTATTGGTTATCTAAATTATATGCCTTGTATTTTTGATAAATAACAATGTAAACGTCAACGACATGACTCATTCACGTTCTTTTTAAAATATCCTCAGAAATTTTTGATGACGACAAACATGACGCCATTGGTAATTTGTATAGTTTGTTATTAGGCAAGTCCATACTACTAGGTTTCATTATGGGAGTCGAATGAAATTTGATTTTAAAGAGCAGATGTATCTACACTTTGGGATTTTTTGAATATCGATTAAAATGTCGTTTATTGAATTAATGCATTCCATTATCTCATTTGAACTCATTATGTAACTTGAACAATCAATGTAAATGAATTCATTCTCTAGATATTTAGCTCCTCAGCTTTTCTACTTCACCATTTAATTATAATATTTTACCTTTCTTCATTCATCTCATCCCTTCCATCCATTAGCAAACCAAATCTTTTGAAGCCTAAATAAGCAGGATAAAAAGGCCCAACATTTTGTAACCTTTTGCATATTTAGTACGACTCATTAAAAGGCATTCTTGATTACAAGGGGATTTTTTCCTTTCATTATTTCCACCCTAATGAACAAGACACAGAAGGCAGACACCCTGTAAATCCTTTAATTCACTTTCAATTCCTCCTCCAGAATTTAAATTCAATAAGTCATTTAGCATTTTGAAATGCAATGCAGTCATAAATAAATGTATGTAAAATGATGATTCCTACCAATTGAAAGGTTCTTCCGAGTGCTTCCACTACAAATATGCCAGAAAAAATGATTAGCATTTTCCTAATTCGAAACATTACATTAATATTCAAAGAATGTAGAGTTTAAGCGTATCAAAAATTCAAACGCAAAGAAGAACCGGAATACTTTTTTGAAAAGTAGCCATCAAGAAATTGCACGAGTTTTAGACCAGACTCTATTCCTCTTCACCAGGTAGAAAATAAAACTAGACGGTTTGCATCTTGATGAGGTAAGGGATAACAAACTAAAATATCCTTTAGGTTTTAGGCTCTTAAAAAATTTACAACTTTTTTCCATCCTCAATTTATTCTCATTTTGAACGTGACTTCAAATTCCAAAGAAGAGCCCTTTTTATTTAACTTAAGAAAGGATTTGATAAACCAAAAAGTAATTCAAAGTAATTCAGCTCAACTAACTACAGTTGCATGCAATAAAAACGTTGTATTTTCCCTTCAACATTGCATCCAATCCAAAGCGTGTGAAAGCAAAGTGGATTTTGGATCAACATCCCTTCCAATGATTTTGTTTATCAATGGAACTCTCGTTGTTATCCATTTTCACACCCCGTTCCCCTAACTTCTTTTTATCCTCATGAAAGAAACTTCCGACTTTTCTGTATCAACGGAAATCTGTGAACGAAGCAAATTGAATAATTCTCACCACCCTTATTCACATGCATTGCATGCATTATACAAAAATTCTCCAGCAACGCTTTCACCACCAGGAACCGGAAAATTTTTACCGTTAGCTCTGCAACAAACGTCAAACTGTCAAAATGTGGTTTCTTCTTCATACATGATTGAGACGATCGATTATTTCAACGGTTGGGTGAAGCAACAAAATTTAGGATTCTACCATTCTATTTACACAGTGTCACCACCCCATAGGAAATATTCTTTCCCTCTCTCTCAAAACTTTGCATACGGCTCCCAAACGTTACATGATCATCAGTCACGCAAAACTCAGCTTTATCATTTACTTTTTACAAAATAACGAACAACCCAGGGCTTTGCAAATAATGAGTTTTTTCGTGAAATGTATTTTGAGTTCAAGCTTGTTGGTGGCTTCTTAAAATGATGAAATTCTATACCAGGGAACAAAGCATAAAGAAATATGATTCATGTTGTAATTTATTCTCAGGTGCTTTCCCTGCTCACAACTGTCAGAGTGTTTTGTTTTTGTTTTAAAAATAAATTTGTTAGAGCAAAAGTTCCTTTTTTAAATCTTTGTATCTCTCTAGAGGATTTTTTTTAAATAAAAGTTATGCAAAGACGTGAAGAAAGTCAAAAGTTAAGAAGGCCCCTTTTCATTGAAATGTCAAGGAAAGGGAGAGAAATTGAAATATTTTTAACTTGTTTGATATTTTCGATAAAATTGCAAAGGCAAGAAGCCAGACTTATTTTCAAACTTGAGCCTTATTCAGGTTGGCTTTGGTAGATTTCTTGAACAAATTTACTTGACTGTTTTACATCAACCTTCAAATTAATTGGAGAAAGGCATCACAACAGTCAAATCTCTATCACTTTTACTCAAACAGAGAAAACGAGTTAGTACCGTATTCATTTCAAAGGAAATTCTTTGTCTTTTACTTTCAACTTTCACTTTTATAAACAAATCATTAAATACTTTGCTTCTAGCATTTCAAATCGTTGGAAGAAAAAATACGAAATCGATACGAATAAAATATTAATTCCATCATTTATTTGTCCCCAAATTCCAAAACAAATACGTTCATTAAACATGAATATGAAACTTCTCGTTAATGCTCTTAGTACTTTGATAAAAGGAAGACCAAATGTTTAAGAAATATTTAGATTTAACAGCTCCTAAAAATTAAATATAATAAATATTTCTTGTTGAATGATTGAAACAGAATTCTCCATTATGAGTGCATCATTAGTTTGGTGGGAAAAGAGTGAAAACCCATGTACATTGATAAGTATCAGAAATCTGTCTTTATTATTTCGTGTAACCCATCCAATCAACTCCATCAACCCCAACCCCCATCAGAACCTCAAATATATGTACATTCAGTAGTTTTACGAACAAACAACTGGAAAAGTAACTTGTCTACATCAAAACCTAGAGCCAACCGTTTTCTTTTTCCCCTTTGCTTTTCACATTTGAGCCTCAGTCTTCTTTTAGCATTTGAGAGTGAAATCCTCCTGTGAAAAGCTCACTTCTTTCTTTGAACAGCGTGCTTTAATCAAGTTCAAAAAAATCCAGTAAATCCCAACTATTAATCCACAGTTTTTCAATAAAAATCCAATTTTTTCCTTCTGGAATTGACTCCAAAGACAAAGGACTTGTGTCTCAACCATTTAAACCTCAATTTCATCTCCTTCAAGAAATCCAATGGTATGTAGCCATGTCTCAATTTTCAGTTGACTACTTGCAATTGACATGGATCCTTTGAGACAAGGTTTAAGTGACAGCAAGTCAAGAGTTTGGTTGGGAATTTGTATCATTCATCTGATCCTTCTTTAAGATCTAGAAAACCATAGGACGGCATATCCACAAAGGTAAAAAGTGAGTGACAGTTTCATCTTTCTATTGTAACATAAAGTGAAACCCTAGATTTTGATGGTTATATAAATATAAAGCTTTCTCTGAGGTTGCTTGATCAGTTGTGGTTTTGAATTCTGAGATCACCATTCTTTAAGCTCCTTTTTACACAAATTGATGCTTCCACTTTGTGGTCCAAGTTTAGACTGTAATACGACAAGGAAAGGGATGAGTTGCTGGCTAAAACTATGGCAAGAATCAAAGACTATGAGGAATCCTCTTATTTTTCAACTCAAGCTAGAAAACCAATTTACTAAGTATCAACTTTTAACTCAACTACTGCTTACTCTTGTATTCACTCCCTTTGAGCTCAAATTACATCAAATTGCTCTTTGTGGTTTAGAATTTCCATTATCCAGTATGAATAAATCAATTTGCCTTCTAAATCAATATTGTTCCCCCTGAAAAAAAGGATTTATAACTGGTTCTCCACAATCCATTAACCGTTTTTAGAAAAAAAATATTAAAACCTCTTTATGGAAAGTGGGATGCTAAAGTTTTTAACAATTCTACTTTCCCCAATCATTTTTGAGTGATAGTTGATTTTGATGGCATTAGAAAGTCCAGTTCAATTCAGCAAATGTGTTGAATGTTGGTTGCCTTTATATCAATTTATTCCTACATTCTATTGTCCATGTAATCCTGGAAGACTCGCTCCCACAACCCACGGGAGGAAAGGGAAAGTACAAAAAAAAGTTTAAAAAACTTATACAAAAAAAATCCTCTCTCCCCACCCACCCTATCGCACTTAACTTTATACTGCTTTAACAAGTGACGGATTATATATGAAACCCAACGCCTCGTATAAAAACTTGTGGTTTTATCTGATTTTTTTTCCTTAAGAATTGAAGTTTAGTGAAAGTCAATTCCCTCTAGAAGAAAGAGGGTTTATAGTTAAACTAATAGGGCATCCAGTAAGTATCCACACCAATAATAAAGAAAGTGAGATTAATACAAACCCCACCATTCTTTTACTAACAACCTTCCAAAAAGTTGGGGAGGAATAGCCAAACCAATTTCAGACACGATTGTTTAAATGCACTCAAAAAAGCCCACACCATCCTGGTTATTTAATGCAAAGCTTGGTGCAATGCCTAAGATATTTTATTACCTTCCGCATTCAGAATCCAAAGGTGCAGTTTTGGGGTTTTGGGGAAAGAGTACGGATGTAATTTGGAAGTTCAAGTTTTCAACTTTTATTATTTTCTTGGGCAATAGTAAATAGGGGAGAGGAATTACTGAATCATCCAAGATTATGGATGTGATTACCCCAAGTTGCAGTGGTTGTAAAGAAATTGAAACTTGTGGTTTGAGAAGTTGTAATAAAGTGTAAAATATTGAGGAAGGAATGAACCTCTATTGTACTTAGTATTAGTTCAAGGAAACCCAAGCCAACTCCAGAATCCTTCCATTTAAATGATTAGAAAAAGAGATTAGAACTGATGCAGGGAAACTTGAACTTGAAATTGGACGTAAAAGTCATAACATGATTGAGTTGAGTTTATGAACATGAACAAAACAAGTTTCGGAAAGACATTAATCACTTTTTGACTATTAAGCTTTCTTACTTTCTCCCATTTCTTGTTGCCGTTTCCCTTGTTTTTTTTCACCTTTTTTATACAAGGAAAGCTACATTTAAAAATCCTTCAAGTTTGTTGTTGCAAAGCCATGTTTTCTTTTGAAAGATAACTTATGACAGGCCCCTCAACCAAACCCTTCGTGACTTGCCGTGTCATTCACGATTTAGAGGAGAATGAAACCTTGCGTTTTGAAATGTTGCAGTTGCTTTTTTGAGTGGGAAATTTTAAGTGTACACATTTGGATACGCAATAGCACACTTCCCTGTTGTTTTTATCTATCATAAGTAATGCAATACTTTGTAACTCACGCGTGCACGTAAAGTAAAAATAGAGAAGGATGAAAAAATTAAGCTTTTTACAACCATCTCACGTCTGTCAGTAGTAGCTCTGTATTGGGTATCAAGCACAAATGTTTTATTTCTTAATACAAACCGCTTTTCCAAGAAAATAAGCAGGGACAGGTTTTGCTTTTGTAATTGGAGTCGATGAAAAGATACAGAGAAATAAATCGATTCACCTTTTTGAGAATTTAAATGCAAGACTCCATACAATTTCTAGCATTTTCATTTCATTTCCAACTCCTATAAGTTGAGCAAATGCATTAATTCATGCTTCTGAAACTTCACAACGTTACCGAATTTCATAAATGCTCAAAGTCTAAAGTTTTAGTTTGACAGACAGCTTTTGATTATTTATCAGTTACTTAATCCAATGTCAGAAAGTTTGTTTGAAATGAAAGAGGTTTAGTAAGTTTAGTAACTGAGTGGAATAGGCTTGAATGATTGACATGTCTGCATTTCATAATTTTTTACAAATTGCATTTCTTTGTTACTCCTTTGTTATTGACATTTTATCCAATACTGCAATTATTCATTTAATTGTCCCTTACTATTAAAAAATATTTATTTACAATGGCTTTTCTAAAAAATTTCCAGCAAAATAGTCCATTCCAGTATTCATCGACGTTCTCGCCAAGTTTGTATGCAACATGCATAACAATGACAACAGTGCTCTTGAATATCATTAATGTCCAACTTTTATCATTATTAGTCGATGGAAGTAGCACATTGTAATGGAGTTTATTTATTTATTGATTAAATCATCGATTGTACTATTGGTTGCTTTTACCTTCCAAATTAACAAATTTATTGAAATGTGACAAGAGCAGTGAAATTGTAAACAGAAGCTCCAACAGAGTTATTGTTATGAGGTAAATAATAATGATATACATCTCTTTATTATTACTTTCTTCAAGAAAAGACCCCCTTCGGCTAAATGTCTGACTAAATTCAATGTTCAATGTACATAAGCAACAATACTCTTAACGGATATTTACTTACCCCTTCGCCTTTTCTTTTATATTCCACTCCAGGAAAGCAATTATGGAACAAACGCCATTATTGAAACGAAATATAATACAAAGCCATATCTTCATTAAAGAAAGCAACATTTGTGGATTCCTGTTTCCTTCTCATCAATGATTTGATGTGGAAGGAACTCAAACACGCCTTCACAACCTTTCTCTTTAGATTTTAATGACCAACATGGATCTACTTTCTCAAAATGGCTAAAGGCAGTTTAATTGGGATTTCATTTGTAATGATGTTGTGAGAATTATTAATCCAACATAAAAGCCTCTATTTATTCCAGCATATAACGGCGATATTACTTAAAGTTTATTACGCTGATTGTAGATTTTCCCTTCAGGTCTCAAGGATAAAGTTGTCATCATTCTTGGCCATTGAGATGAAGATGGAGACAAACTATGGTATTTGCATAATCGTCATGCTAATCATAATTCTGTCGACGAGTGAAAGTGGCCCTTCACGTCCTAATTCAAATGGTTTAGAAACTGTTCCAGACTTGCATCGTGGTAAGCACTTTCTCCAGACATTGGACTTTTGTATAGATACTTGTTTATATTAAGTGTACCAACACAGCACTAGGCACAATCTGAGTTTGCATAAATATATAATTTAAGTATTTATACTTTAAAAATACCATATTTATTTATTTAAACTATATATTATGTAGTAATTGTATATCTATTTAGTGTGAATACCAAAAGTATACGTAAACACATTTGATATTACAACATAATAATTAATAATACTATTAATAGTGCATGCTATGCATATATTTACTAATAATTAGGTTTACAAATATGCATTTCTCTATAAGCCCGTATTTAATCATAGTAATGGACTCCGTTGATAATTTTTCTTGATTTTTGTATGTCCAAGTACAGCAGATTGTAAACTCAGAAACAAGTCTTACCCTTATTCCATTGATAATATTATCTCAATTTGTTTACATCATTATAAATAGTAAATGTTTATTTAGGTTTAGACACATTGACTATTAGCAGAGATGGAAAAGGTGTGTTAAATATTTAGTTACATATGTCGTGAGATTCAACGTTGTATCCACATTATGCACTATTTTATCAACTATTTGAATTGTTAAGCACTTGTATAACAACAATTGGTCACATCAACTATGTATGTACAACAACAAGCCTCAAGGTACTTTCATTCTTCATGAAATACTAGCTCATAAACAATGACAAGCCATTTCACCAGTGCTATACGTCAGCCGTAATTTTAGCCCACATCATGTATTACATACACAAGGTGTTAGTTTATGGCTTTCTCCTCCTCATTATAATTATACAGCAGAAGGTATTCAGAATGGAAATGTTAAGTTGAGGAAAATGGAAAGACAATCCATTTTATTGCTCTCTCTCTCTCTTTGGTTAAGTTAGCTCTATATAACTCGAGATGTATTAACTTTCTCTTCATGTTCAACTAAATCACTCTTGCAGTAGGAAGCAGTATTTTACACATTTGCCTCTCTTTCTCCAGTAATATATGAATACATAAAACGGAAACTCGACTAAAAGAGTGAACATAAAGTAGTTGACTTTATGGCTAATTTTTATAAAGAGTTGGAAAGTCCATATTATCCATGAAGTTGCCCTTTGTGGCCCCACATACACTACAATGTATGGTTTTAGAATTTAATCCAAAGTTTAAAGTGTGCGGAAACTTTGCGTATGTTCAACCCTCCATCCAAAGCTAAATAATCCAAGTACAAAAGGTAAATGTCATTTCACCAAAACTGTCAACAGCAGAACAATCTCAAGAAGACAAAAGCTCAAATTCTCATGCAATTGAAGATAGATGATGATAACTTAAAACTTGTACATTTGCCATTTAACAAATACTTGAAGGCATTGTATTGCTCTCCAGTTCTTACTTTTGTTGTAAAATTGCTGGTGATGCTCAAGTGTCCCTTACTTTGGGAGTGAAGAGGAATTGTGGACGTTATAGAATGGACTTTGTTAGAGGTTGCAGCTAGCACTAATGTATGGCAACTTTTCTTTGAGAATAATTTCACAACTTTGTATTTCGCCTTTTATTTGATTTGGGTGAAAGTCTAGGAGGGTGGGGAACTATTGAGCTTAAGGTTGTTTGTCCTCTCAGAGAGAGAATAAAATGTCCATCCGTCAGAAACAGAGTTGCCTTTTGGCAATGACATTTCTGCATGTCAACAAAATAATTTTACAAGCAAATTGTTATTTAATTAAGATATGGATGAAGAGAGGATTTTATTATGGTAGTTGAGACAAAAGTATAGTGTCAAAGTTTTAATTATTAATTAAATGTGGATTTATATTTGGATATTATTAAACAGGGAGTGGGGATGATTGTCATTTCCCAATGCATTGGAAAGGGGCTTGGTTCCAGTCCGGAATTCATCAAACAATTACAATCAGCCGTAATACAATTAATATTAAAGGGAAATGCTTAGAGGCAGATGGTGAAAAGTACCTCCTTCTCAATGAGTAAGCCCTTTATTTTGTTTATTTGAGTTAAAAGAATGGCCATTCCTAAAGTCGCAAATTCCTTTCTATATTTATTTTGCCCAAGAAAATATCCTCCAGGAAAACTGGCTTTATTACTCAAATTCACATCATGTCCAATAAAGTGTTCATTGTGGGTGTTGTCCCTTTTTGAGTCATAACCAATAATTATCCCATTTGTTACCACACCATTAAACTGTCTCATTCAGGAAGGCAGTTGTAATTAGCTCCAAATACTAAATGCCTTTTGTTTATGTTTCCAGAAGAGAAAATTGTTTCCGCTGTGTCGTCTTCCATGAAAAACACTATAACCTAATTCAATACAAAGAAAGTATGAATTTCTCATGCTGGAGCAAATCCTAATTTTTTTATTTACACCAGCATTTTGTCTTCCTGAGCGAACTTCGATACGTAGCCTTTGTTCCACAATCACAGGGGATGCAAATTTATTTGCAATGTTTCGCCTGAATGCGGCTTCAATAGACTGTCCTTTCAGAGCCCCAATGAGCTTCACTTATAATAAAGGTCATGGAGAGTGTGTTCAACCAGTTTCAAATTTAGAGTCATGTCTTCAATCTTCAAGGATTTTATTCAACTATCAAGCCTGTCCCGATATTTACGGAACAGAAAGCACAGGTAATGATTTAATTCCCAGAAACATGCAACTACTTAAATAAATAAATCATTTGGTAGTTGAAGAACTTGAATGTCTCGCCTCATGGAAGGAAGGCTCTTACAGATATTTAGTTGGACTAGTTCAATACAGGCATCACGCCTCCTATGAAGAACGCTTCCGATGCTTCGTTTATGAAAAATTGAAAAAAGGATTAATGGGACTAGCTCCCTTGGGCTCTGGATATTCAAACACTGTCATACGAAGTTTGCCATTAACTTTTAATTCCACTTCCTCGTCAGACTCGAATCATTCGAACCAAAACGGGAACCTCTTGTTTAGAGTTTCAATGTCTGGAGATGCAACTTGCAATGGACTCACGCCCTACGAAGGCTCCAGAACCATGACTTTTAAAAGAGGTAAGAAAGAAGCCTAAAATCCCCTTGTTTGGAGTGGAGTTTAAGTAATTCAAGTCTAAAATGATGAATGAGCTTTTTGGAGAAGTAAATGAGTGGAAACAGTTGTAGTTTCGGTGATATCTACCACTCTTGCATTAAAGAGCATTGAATTTTGAAGTTGAATTGGATTCTCTTTCTACCTGCCTGCTGTATGATTATACCTTTCCCCCACTGCTTCTTAAATTCTTTTGTACTTTCTCTAAACTCATTTCATCAAATGGTAATTCCCGATTCCAATGCAACCAACGGAATTGCATCAATTTTACTACAAGCTTTTTGTTCCTTTTTGGGTTTCCTTTCTTCAACGTTTTTTTCTCCAGCCCATTTCAACTTCATTACTCATTTAGTTGAAAGCTTAATAGTTGAGACTTGATACCATTTAGGGGAGACTATGTACATAGAATTGAAAAAAAGAATGCTGGAAAGCGAGTAATGGTTTGGAGTAAAATATGTATTTATTTGAGCATTTGTTAGCTTTTTTTACAAGATAGTATACACTTCATTAAAAAACTTGTGTTTGAGTTGCTTAAGTTTTATGTGAAATTCCCTCGTTTTCCAACAACCTCATGAAAACCCATGGCAGGTAAGAGCAAAGTGGGAGTGGTTCTCTCCAGCTAAGCTGAGAGAAGAGATGATTCTCAAAGGAACCATTTCAACTCCTTCTTTTCCAAATAAGAAAAGACAAACAAAAAGTGTTTTGTCTTATCCTCTTCGTTAGAATCCACTCTGACAAAAAAAACTAAACCTTCCACACGTGAGTGAAAGTAAAGTGTTTTTTTTGTTGGTCGTGAGATGAGAAACACCTTTTGGATTACTTTTTAGTTGCTTTGTCCATCTGTGATCAAGAAACATTCATGATCCCATCCTTACCTTAGATCAACTTGAATGAAATTGCCAATCCAATTTATTTTTTTCTATTCACTTCATTTTTTCCTGTATTCCAGCCTCTCATCCCATGAAACAATGCTACTTCCCTTCTTTTCTGCAAATCCATCCCCGATGGCACACCTTAGATCAGGGGATTGAATTTGCCTTTAATTCCACAATGATGAAAGTGGTCAACAACTCTGGAGAAAGTGGAGAAAGCTCAAACTTTTTGAAAGCCTCAATATGTTCTCAAATCATGGAGAACCCTTCCCCTGATGAATATACTTTGGTCATGCACTCCACATCCGCTCAGTGGTAAGTCACTCTTTTTTTGATACTTCTCTCCCTTGTACGACACGGACAATTATGTTTCTCATTGAAAAATTTCAACTTTCCTGTTCCCTGTCCCCCTTCACACGGGGAATGATTAATGGTTTGAAAACACTCGGATAAATAAAGGGTTGACTTACACCCACTGGAAATTCTTGTCATTTCACCTCCTCTTTAAATGAGAAGGAAACACAACAAATGACCATTTTAAGCGTATTGTTACAAGGGCCTATACGTGTGCCGAGAGGAATATTTCACGACCATTTTTCAAACCCATTATTTATCTTTGAAACAGGGTACAGTGATTTAGACTTGACAGTTGAATTTTCAGCTTTGCTGTAGCACAAAAGATAAAACAAGTAAAGGTGGTCCAACTTTATGGTTAATGAGACTTTAAAGAAAAAAAACTACTTTGTTCATTTGTCGATCCTTCAACTGACAACGGAATTATCCTTCTTTAAATCTTTACATTTTTCACATTCCTTGAACATGCAAGTATCGTGCTTCCTAAAGACGAAGCATTTAGCGTTTTTATGCAAGAATCCTCCATGTAATGTCCAATAATTTACATTCTTCCAGTCAAAATGGCTACATTTGTTCACGAATTGTTCGAAGAGATATTCACATTGTTGAGATGCAAATGGGGAGTTTAACACGACAAGTTGATGATGCCTGTCATTCAATTAATTTCCAAAAAGATCTACCATACATTACCCTAACTTGTAAGTAATACATGAACAGCAACCACCCACCGGTCTCAACAACGTTTGTATTTAATTGTTAGCATCAAATTCAGGGAAAAAACGGTGTCCAACGTTAGGACACTTTGGGATAACAAGTTTAACAAGTCAAGAGGCCAGAAGTGGAAGAGATACTTGTACAAATGGGATTTTTTTATTTTCTATGGGATGTAGCAGCAGGAACACGATGCAATTCCGTGACTCCTGCAATAAAAACCAAATCCCTGAAATAGTATCGGGTAAATTATTTTTAAACTTTCTGAAATGATGGTAAATGTAATTTGTTTTTTGTCTCAGAATATTCTTGTCACGGTTGGTGGGAAGAGAAGGGTATAAATTACCTGATAACTAGTTTGACATCCCGATCCACATCTTCCAGGAGGTACTGCTTCATATACAGAGACATGACAGCCATCCCCCCGGACTCGAGATATGGTGGAAACTTGAAAAACTCTTTTTTACCGGATGAGTTGGAAGACAAAGGGATTGGACGGGTGATGCAATTCTCCAGCATCCCTGATTCCTGCCGACGCGACATTTCTCCAGGGATTGAGGGATTTTTAGCCTTCAATGTAACGAGTCAAGGTACAAAACATTAGACACATCTTTTAAATAGCCTCAGTTTAGAGACCAAATCCAAAAAAGAAGAGAGGGGAGAAAAGTGCTTGGGAATGCGGGTGGTTGCAATAATCTTTTATTTGCTATATTTAGGAGGATGCAACGACATATCAGGGTCATCAATGCTATCCCTTCTGACAGTGTTATGGCTACTTCCTCCTTCCCTTATGGTCATAGCTATGGCCTAGACGATGCAATGGAAATGCAACTACAATCCTTGGAATTAAATGAAGCTGAAGTTACCCATCACACTTTCCATCAAATGACCATCCTCTGTGGGGATTGAAAGAAAGGCTCAGAAAGTGACATCTTTTCACACTAACGAATAAATAAAATGTTTCTAACGATAATAATATGAATGCTGCTGCTGCGACAAGGAGAATTAAATGATTGGATGTACGATGAATAGCTAACACTTTACTATTTTTTACAGGGTAAAATACATTTGTATACTATTAATGTTTTTTTGTTATGTGACTTTGTCATGATTAATGGTCCGGTTGCACTTAAGAATACATATTCACCTGTGATACGTTTTTTTAATGGGAGAAAGTAGAGTAAAATGAAACATTGTTGAAGCTGATTATTTAAAGGGGATTTTCAATTTGAAATAAAAGTTTTGCAATTGTGTAAAATGATTTTTCGTATACGAATATAATCTGTAATTTTTTAACATTGTATATAATCTACTATGAATCTAACTTTAACAGAAATGGAATATCTTATTTCGGCATTTAGCATTTTCAACATTTAAGCATCATTAAAAATGCGAAAGAAAATGAAAACATAACTCATTGACACAAAGAGTCTATAGTTGGAACTGAAGTTTAAAGGCTTCATTCATGAAATATAACGCACCAAGAGAAATGACAAGGAACATATGAAAAATGGCGAAAATATAAAAACCGGAAAATGAATCGATGTGCCCTTTCACAGGTTCCAAGCTTTCCTGTACTTTCCACATGAATTGATGTTTCACTTATTGTAACGACTTTTTCCCAACAAAATTTATATACAAAATCTACAGGTTTCGCTGGCCTACAATTCACGTAGAATTCTATCTCTAATAAGCCAAGCACGCTGTTTTCCTAGGATGCCGATAGGAAAACAATTTTTTTTATCAAGTGGCAGTTGAGTTTTAAGTCTATCTGAAAAGATGAGAGCGAAAGAAAGAAGAAAGCAGCTCGGAGTGAGAAAAAAAGTTCAATTTTTTGTACCTTTTGCATTCTTATCCATATTAATATTCCATATGATTAGACTAGAAATAGGAAATACAATAACAACATTTTATAGCCCTTTTAGATAAATACTTTTGTACATAAATTAAAACTTCCCCTTTGTCAAGAAATCTCACACCCCACAGCCTTTGAGAAAGAATGGCATTACAATGAAATCCGATAAGCTTTCCCTCAATCCAATAAAGAGAAAGATCCTCTAATGGTATTGCGGTTTGGTACAAGATTGTATTGTAATGTTCACTTGTTTCATACACGTTTTATATTCACTGCTAAAATATACATGACGTTGCAGCACTGTTGATGGCAGTACTAATGTGATTGGTCTTCATTTTAATCTAAAACATCATGCATTATTGTTTGTTATACTTATTTAGGTTTCATTGACATTTGACACTTAAATATTTAATTTACCAGCAAAAGAATAATATGCCACACCTATTATCATCTCTTCCACAAGGTTACAACTTTTATTTCAATTATTGATGCAAAAACAAGGAAGGCATGTACATATATTACTTAGTGTATAGTTCAATCGCTGGGAATCCATATAATAATAACTGAAAGTGAATGAGAAGCCATCAACTTATTTCCCTTGTGGTTCATCCTAATCGGATTTTTACGGGATCGTTTAACTTAATCTGTTTTTCGAAAAAATTGAAATTTCATGGCAATTCACTCCCTTTTTAGCCCTTTGATGTTTTTATTGCCACTTTCAATATGATCAACTGATCCATTCCGGCTTTAAGTCATCCTTAGCTTGGAAATTGATGAGATGAATTTAATCCATGACGCATATGATGCTGGAAATAAAAGATTTATGTTACGCTATTTTTGCAATTTACGACATACGGAGCATTCCCTCGGCTCAGAAAAAAATTAATTCCTCAATCAATTAGTGAACAAAGTCTATAGAGTTTGTTATAAGGAATATGTATTTATGTAATATCTCTTTTTTTCGTAATTTTTAACTATAGAACTATCAAATAGAGTTATATAAAAAGTTTATGTATGCGTCTATTGGAGAAAAAGTGAAATTTAAAAAATTCATATTCTTTGAAAATTAATAAAAAGTTAGATATCCATATTTACTCATAATGAAGCATGTATTATTAACTTTATATTTGCTAACTCCAGGCAAAATCATGCAAAGCAAAAAATATGTAAGTTTCCTTAACTAAAGTTTCATAAAGAAATGGCCCCAACATCTCCCCAGCACATCATCAAAGAATAAAAACAACGTGCGTCACTAACCTAAATTTCAACAAAAAATGTTTCTTATTTATCTTCATTTATTTGAGTTCCCCTTCTTTATTTAATTCTCTTTTTGATTATTCCTTCAGTAAGAAGAAGAGGAGAAAGGTTATTAATCCACTTTATCTTGTCTGTAAGCTTACCTTATAATGTGGTTTTGTGAATCCAGGAATTAATGATGACAGGGAATTCAGTTGATCCAAACTCCCCAAATGTACCCAATACAAAGTATTCATCTCATTTACAACAATGCCCAAGAATGAGTTGGTTTATACTCAAATGAAAATGAAAATGGGATCATTATGGCTCTACAAGCGTAACATGTCTAAGTAATTTAAACTAATGTTTTGTCATGCTTGTATGAAAGTATACCATTTCGTAAATCATTCTCATCCGTATGTCTTCTTGACACGCGACATAACCAAACATTGTTAAAATATACTCAAATCATTCTTAATCCGTAATTCAAATAATCTATGAAATTAAGTTGAAAAGAAGGTTGCGTGCTTTCTCCAAAATTTTGAGATATTTTATACCACCCAGCATTTTACATTTTATGGCATTGCCACTTTTTATTCATTTTTCAGCAGAAACTATCAAAAAATGGTAATTTATGGTTCAATTTGTCTAAAAATTTGATGTTTGATGCAATAATGCTAAGTTAATAATAAGTTAATAAACATGTTTATAAATGAATGGGGAAACATTTGTTTGTTCTAAAAATCCACCAAGACCAATGATGATATAAGCTTGTAACATTATTTGAATTATTTGACTGTTGGAGTTGCCCAGATGAAATGAAAATGAAGAAAAGTCTCAAGTAAAAATTGTACATTTTCCTCTGATAAGTGTGGGTTTTATGGCCTGTTGGCTCTCCTTCATGCTTGATTCTTTTCCTTTTTTTTATTCGGATGTGGAATGAACTGGTGCTGCTGGGTGGTGCTGAATCATGAATAGCTTTTTACCTCCAACAGGGGAATGAATAACTGGGAAAGTGAAAGTATCGCAAGGAAAGAACCTTTCCCCGGAAATAAAAAGGGAAGGCAACGAATTTTTGATTTTACATCAAAGATAAATGTATAACCTACTCTTCTTCCTGGAACTTTAGGTAAAAAGTTTTTCTCTTTTCCTTTTGCCTCTCATTTCATGACTGGTCAGTTTTGAAGAATGAAATAAAAAGATGAGCAACTTTTGGATGGCAGAGGGTATGATGAAATGAATAGAAATTAAATGAAGGAGGGTTGACTTGGGCTAAAAATGAAAACCCTTTCATCCACTTTATGAAAACTGAATTTCAAATAAAATAATGATAAACTGCTCAGTTAATACAGTGACATTCGCGAATGATCTCTTCTTTTATTAAAATTCTCAGAGTCCCCTTTATTTATACTTTTTACTCTTATATTTCCCTGTTATAGGATTTGTCCTAAGGAGCCACGTTTAGAGAATATATCTGGCTCAAAAGATAATTTCAAGTCGGGTAATTTTCGCAACAAATATTGCAACTTTTGTTCATCATAACGACTCTCTGAAATAGCTCTATCCATAACCCTTAGCTGATGAAGATGTGGAAGATTATCCGCAATACAAATAAGGCACCACTGCGTTCTGTGGAGAAAGTGGGATCCCACAATGATGACAACATAAAAATCCAAACGTTTCCTTACCCCAGCTCATGGCACGTGAGACGAAGGGAGTTCAACTTTCTTAATTCACTAAGACCAAAATGCAGGGATAAATTAGTTAAGGTCCAACCCGTCCCTGCTTCCGCTTCTATTCTCAGTTCCTTCAAATCTGTTACAAAAAACGTTACAAGATGAGTATTTACCAACTGAAAAAAAATCCATACTTTGTAGCAACCCTATGTGTGGCATAACTCTCGCACTCCCACAATCCACATTCCCATCCTTCACAATAAATGGGACATAGCATCCACAACTCAACTGCGTCTTTTGAATTTTTTGCAAGGACGACGCCGGTATTCCAGTTATCCCTGAGTCAGAAAGAGCAAATGATGTTGTCATCCTCAAAGCCTCTAAACGGGGCCAACCATCACAAATGATTTCCATTATTTTGTCCGATACTTTCTTTATCATTAAAGTTTTCAAATTTGGAAATGCAAGGACAAATGTTTTTAGCAGTTTAAATATCTTTTTCATTGGGTGGCTCCCATTTCCAAAGTTGACGATAAGATAGTCCATCTTTCCATGCGGTTTAATGGACTCTTTGTTTAAATGAAGGTCAGTAGGATTGACATTGCTTAGTTGTAGTATTTCAAGTTCAGGGGCAAACGTTAGTATAGAGTCCAGCATCACTGGACCCACCCAAGTTGTCAGACGTATTGCATTCAACGCTTTCATTGTCTTCGTTAATTTAAAGGAAGTTAAGGTGCTTTGCAAATTTTTTATCTCAATATATTCCAAGGAATTGGAAGTATTTTCTAAAAACTTTTGAAACGTTTCGTTCCCCACATCCCTTCCAACTTGAAATTCAACTGATTTTAAATGCGGTAGTACTTTTTGTCCTAAAATCCCTAGTCCTTGTTCATTTAAAGTGTTTAAACTTAAAAACCTTAAATTTTTAAAGTCACATCCCTTGAACAAATCTGATTTGAGCGTTAAGGGCCATTTGCTCAAGTTTAAGTTTTTGAGGTTGGGTGAGAATTCTAAAACCTTTTCAAGTTCGATTGTCTCTTTGGACGTCCAGTCTGGTTCACTTGACAGAGCAAATGACTCCAAGCTCTCCAACTCAAAGTGATCTGAAAGGTTGGCATCTATAAGATTTTTGACAGTTGTTTCCTTTCGTTTCCTGTGCTCATTCCCTGACACCACTGAATCGTCTGAATCCACGTCGTGAAATAAATTGAGACTAAATTCCTTTACATTTTGTAAATTTTGTAAATAGTGAAATTGCTTGAAAAACGCTGCAACATTCTTCTCTTCTAAATTAAGCTCAAGGAACATTATAGAAGGACCAACAACTTGGAAAAACTTTTGTACATCCGGTTCATCCAAATTGTCTATTTTAAGGAATAATCGGCCAATAGGGATGCTTAAGCTTTTAATCATTACTCTTGTATAATATTCCAACCCTCTTTGCAGAATTACTGCGCCCAAGATTTTCTGACGCAGAAACTGACAAGCTACGGAATTCCATTGTTTGTTTACTTGACGAACTTGAGTCAATTCGTTTATTGAAAGATAGCTAAACATTACTTGGAGTACCTTTATTATTAATAAACGTGGAAATATCAAACAAACTGAATAATTTAAAAAAAAGCTAACCTTTTCAATCTCAAATGGAGGACTTTGAATATCATCTTTGAGTACTGAACCCCCCTTTGGAACAATTGATTTCTTTCCATCCGTTTCATTAATTAGGGAGAGTGATGCCTTTAGTAAATGCTTCTTTTTATTTCTTCCACTTGGCCAGCAAGGCATTGTTCTTTTTAATTCAACAATATTGTACAAGATGCATAATCCCGATGAAACCTCTGAGAGCGTTCTAATTCAAGGGATTTTGAATTATGTTTTGAACATATCAATCTCCGCTGATGTCCTTCATCAAGTGTTTTCAATTGAGATTATATGCATTAACCAACTAAAGAGGATATTATTTGACATTCCAGATAAAAATGATCACAAACAAATCACCCCTTCGACACACAACTCATGGAATGAATTTACAAATAGCATGGATAGCAAGCAAGTCAGAAGGAAAACAAATTAACAATACCAGTACGATATGTCGCGTAAAAAATGTCATTGTTTGAGCACAACACAAGCAAAAGATAGCAAAAGTACAGAATTTCAGGGAAGACCTTGAATTTTTAGCCCGAGTCAGGGCTTATGTAATCACTATGTCCGTCCGTCCGTCCGTCTGTCCGTCTGTCTGTCTGGGACACTCTAGCGGTCGATCGGGTGGACCGATTTGGATGAAATTTGGCACCAATACACATTTGGGCAAGGCAAAGGCTGAGTTCGAAGATGGGCCAGATCGGTCCACCCAGTGACCGGTGGGGGTCGTCGAAAGTTTTTTGACCCTAAAATCACAAGGGGGGACCCTTGTGATTTTATTTTTCGAAAATTTTTTTTTCGATTTTTGGGTTTTGTCAGACTGATATTGTGAGAACATGTTT
>JAAOWG010000401.1:0-19676 GCA_036491945.1 Paranurophorus simplex
TTCACCCCCCCCCCCCCCCCCCCTGGGAATTTTCTAACCTATACCAAATATTCTTTCGAGTAGTGAAAATAAACTTGGCCTCGTGTCGTGATGAAATGCAAAAACAAAAAAATAAAGAGAAACTGCATTTAAAAGTCAAAGAAATACCATTGAATCAAATTAGACTACACATTGGGAATAATTCTGCAAGAATGTTGCCATTCTATTGAATTAGTTTTAAATGGATTTACAAAGGAGAACATTTTTGTTCAAATTCATGTATTCTATTGTATGTATGATAAACGGTTCTTGGAACAGGAAAGTGGTAATAAGGAATTAATGTTGCAGACCATATAAATAATAAATTGGCGAGGAGAACTATGAGGTGACAAAACAAACTGAATTCAATGAAATGAACAATTTTAAACCCTAACTGTTGTTGAGTGTAAAATGTTTAAATAGTGTTTCAAACAACTAAATCACATTAATTAGTAAGCCTAAAGAGCATAAGTGTTGGTTGGCAAAAGAATGAAATTTCCACCTGAGGTTTTTCTAATCAATTTCATTTTTGTGCTTCATCTGCAAAGATTTGTATTGACTCGTGCTTCTCAATATCAATTTAGCATATTATGTTCCCTTCAATTTTGACTTGACTTAAAATCGGGTGAGAAAAGTCCTTCCTTTGTTAAATTACGATGCCTTATATCGACAGTGGTAATTGCACATAATCAAACCTGACTTATCATCACCAAACAAATAAATACAGTTCTGTCAATGATGGGGTATCATCATTGATGGAATAACATTTGCTCTGAATAATGAAAGGCTTGCTGAACATTAAGCAGTGAAATCATATGTCGAAGTAATGTTCGGTAGCAAGTAGTTGTAATTCACTCAGTGAAAATGCATAGGCGTGGTTGTTTTTTTAGTTTGAACTTTTCTCATCCAATGTAACTTTTTATACTCTTGTATTTCAACTAAATCCCAACAGTATTTTCCTCCTTCCAGCTACCTGTTATTTATTATTGTGGACATTAAAAGTATCAAAAGCATTACAGCATTCCTTGTGTTACAAATACATCCAGTGATTCCAGGAAAATACCATCAAAGTGACCATTTTATGAAGAAACTTGGTTTCATCCATTCCTACCCCAAAAAAGGATAGGAAATCACAATAAATTGTACATTGTTTAATTTATTTGCAATTCCTTTTAAACTGATAAATTTCCCCAACTTTTTTTTTTACTTTTTCGCCCATTCAGCATCATTACGTTGGTTCCTCTCATCTTCATGCTTTTAACAACTTTCTCAAAACTCGCACCATTGTAAAACAATGAACCCAACCCACCCAACTTATTTCCTAAATACGCAAAGAAAACTTGTTATTATAGCTTCCTTCTGAACAACTTTTTTTTCAAAATTGAAAGGCAGTTACTTGGTCCATTTTTCTTGTTGGACGAAGACGAATCCTCAGAAAGAAAGTTGCCTTCACCCAAATTGTTTCCAATCCTTTCTCGCTTGGTTAACTTTAACAAAGTTTCAAGTTACAGAAAACCAAGCTAGCGGATCTACTCTGTTCTCTCTTCACTGTGAACATTCATAATTGTCTTTTTCATTCCTTAATGTGAACTTGTCATGCAATCCTCCCCTCTAAAACCATAACCATTCTAAATTAAGTCAATGATCCTCTCAAATCATTCTTGTTTTCCCCTTCCCTTTCTGTATCAAGGTATAAAATAAAAATTAGCTGCATGGATGTTGTGTAAAATGACTCGGGTTTCTAATTATCTAAAAATCTCAAACATTTTTTTAAATTTCAATTGGAATTTCCGATACAATAAGTTCAGATCAACTTGTTAGTTGAAACAAAAGAGTTTGTAACTTTTGTGCTTTGGTTGTATGCTAACTCAAGTGAAAGAACAATCAGCTAAGTTTGAAATTTGTATTTTTGTTCATTCATTTTTTTGGTAGTTTGAGGAAAGTTTTGGCTTGTCAGTATTTAGCTTTGGAAGCAAAATTTTAAAATGATGATTTTAATGCAATTTTCATCCTACTTGTCATGAGGAAATCAAACTAAACCAAACTTCGTCATTTGAGCGCTGTGTCAGCAAGATAAATATATCATATTTTAGTTAATTAGTAGTTGAATTCGTCCCCTAACAATGCTGGAACTGATATTCTTTACCCTTCAATTTTGTTCTACCGGTTACAAGTTTTCTTATTAATTATTAAATTACTGATACTCCTACTTCGTTGCTTCAATCAATTAGTATAATTTAAAACGAATCTTTAATTGTTAATAGAATGTACACCTTTTTAATGGGGGGTTAAAGAAGGTGAATACTCCAATTCAACGAGAAACAATTAATTTCTTGTTACTTTTACTTTTCCTACTTATTCAAGTTCATAAAAGATCATATACCCCTTTACTTTAGAGAGGTAGCTAAATGAAACGAAATGAAAGTGGATGAAAGTCATGCAAGTAAATACAAAAGTTTATACATATGTAAGTATATAACTTTGGTCATTGAATTCTTTGAGGAATATTGAGGAATAAAGACATCCAAGGGGCCATACAAATATGTACATATGTATATGTATATTTGTCTGTTCTGTATATTGAACGTAGTGGACTTTTTTTGCTCCTGGTAATTGTCCGATCATTGAATAAAAGCTCAATATGATGATAGCCGGAAAAATCTTATGAAAAGATTCTTCAAATAAAGAGAACTTATGTATGTATGTACATTCCCAACTCATCCTTGTAAATTTTCCTTTGTTTTTGTTTGCCATTGTTCTACCTAAAACCTTTTGAATCTCAAATTTAAAGAAATGTTATTTTATTTTGCAATTTGTACAACAAAGTAAAAAGCCAAACAAATAAAGATGAGGTATGAGATGTCCTACAAACACGCTACAAATAAGAACAAAAAAAGTAATTTATTGTCCATTTTGTTTATTCAGCCTTGTTTGAATCTCATTTTATAAATTTTCTGAGAAAGAGGAAATCGGTGATTTGAAATTAGAATTGAGGAAGAATGATGAGAGAGCGGGTTGGGAAATAGAAATATGCTCAACATGACAAATAGCAGTTACATCCTAATCTCAAATGCTTTCCAACGTTGGGATGAAAATTGTGTTTTCTCAGCTCGAATTTGGAGCTGAAATGCAAACAATTTTGTGTCAAATAACAAAATACTCATATTTCTTTATGCATGACTCAAACCAATCTTGAGAATTGTAGGGCTTTAACAGAGTTTTATGTGAAGTCACAAAAAAATTGTTTTTCAAAAGTCTCAAAGTGCAGCATAATAAGTGAAGAATTAATCCCCAACTTGAGAAAGTAATATTTAGAATAAAAGGGATTATCACTCAAGACAAATATTGTTTGATTCCATTAGTAGCAATTTGTACAAGTCCCTAGAAGCGGAAGCAGATTAGGAAGTATGTAAATTTGATCTGTCCTTTAATGGAGGTATCAGCATGGAGCTAATATCAAAGTTTGTGTAAAGTGTACTGCTCTTATCTCCACTAACCCTTTCGGTCAACACTATGGGGTCGCATTATTGAATTGACAGTGATTTATGCTATAAACATTTCCGATTGTACTTTCTCTACCTCGTTTACATCATTTCATCTCTCATTGTCTCAAAGAATAACAAGGCGTCTCAAAAGGCTCAAAAACCTTTCAATTCTAATTATTCTTGAAGCCCAACTTCCAAAAATTAAATCCCATACATTTGAATTGGATATAAGGATATTGCATTTGTACTTTTTTGAAATTCATTTAATTTTTATACTATATGTTTTTTGTTTCTGGCTAAAATTCCTTGAGCTGTTTGTCCTCTTTGGAATGAGAATGCCATTGTTAAAATAAGAACCACAGGGTCCATTTCCTTTCAAAGAATAAGAGAATTTCTTGAAGCATTATCGAAGCTCAGTAGGGGATTTATTTTATTCTCCAACAAAATGTCATATATATCCATACAACATTTTCTGTTTACTTTCTCGGTTGGAAAACACAATGAGTTTGAAAAACTATAGAACCATTAATGCTTCAGAAAAGTAACAATGGTAGTGTCAAGGGATTCAAGGATAGAAGAAGCTTTTACTCTTGAATTTGAAACATCTCAAATCATTCAGTCTAAAACAACCTTGTTGATTGAGGTGTCCTTTTTATATAACTTATTATTATTTTTAAAACCCCTGTTAATTGAATCCAATCATCTCAGGATGTAATGAATTTGGTACAAAAATAGTCTATACTTCCCCACCTCCTAATTGTATTTACTCTCATAAGGGTAGAAGAGCATTATGAATTGGATGGCCATTTGCTTGAAATTGTACAAAGTGGAGTTTGACGTTGAGGGATTACTAATTTCATGAAGAAACGAGAGAAAGGAGAGAAATTGAGAAGAAATCGCCAGTTGGTACGAGGCCAAATGAACTCAAAGAATATACCAAAAAAGGTATCCCCCCACCCCCCCATTATTACACTAACCAATAAGGTAGGCAAGGAAGGAAGGTGAGAAAAATAAAGTACAAAAAGGAGTGCGGAAGTATAATATAACGTAACACCCTTTGACAATGTTCTCTTTCAATGACACATTTTACTCGACCTTAAGTGCCAAACTACTTTGAACAATCATTTATCACCTTACAACAAATTAAAGATAATAATAATAATAATACGGCTAAGGAAAGGGTTTCTATTAACTTTTTGTGAATCCAATTACCTAACCTTTGATGATGAACTACCTTGAAAATGCAATCCTTTTGTCCTTAAAATAATAGCTTTCGTTCTCCCCCCCCCCACCACTTTCACCTTCAAAAATAAGGCTAAATTGATGTAAAATATAGTGCCCTATGGGATGGGGGGTAACATTAGATTATTTTGAGACTAAAAAACCCAGGTTCAATCCCTCCATGTACAACCCCCTCTGCTCTCTAACGGTTTGTGTTGAGGTGGAGGCGGGGGGTTTTGCATTCCATGCTTCACAACCCTCACCTTCATATGTTAGATGTCATTCAAGGCTAAATAAATTTTGGTGCATGAATGAAAAACCATGGAGGTTGAGGGGATTTTTTGAATTAATTAAATGATAAAGAATAATATGATGAATGCCATTTAAGGCACCTCCTTCAACTAATACCGCTCTTTCCTTCAACCTTCTTTAAGCTTCAATTGTTTTGCTAATTTCATAAATAAAAATAATAAAAATAAATAAACGCAACCAAACAGCAGTAGCTCTCCATTCAGGATGGAGCAGAGGAATTAGATTTTGGGGCAGCGGGAGACGATTCACTTATGACATGGAGTCTAACGTCGTCAGGTGCGTTAAGCGTTTCAACAATTTCATCCTTGACCCCACCCTGCCGTTGGGGGATTTGGAGGGATGGGAATCTGGAGAATTTTTCCGTACGTTGTTTCCCCCTTTATCGGAGGCATCAATGGTTATTCCGTTTTTTTTCTTTAGAATGGAAACGTGGGCTGTGTAAGGAGTTCATTGTGAATAGATCCATTGTTGGGCTGCTGTTACCCTCCGTTTGGAAAAAGCTTGAGGAGTATCCCGATGTCTTTGAGATTTTTGAGGATAAGGTCCTTCTGGATAAGTCGATAGATGACTACTACTCTCGTTCCAATGCCGTGGAATCCGTACTCTTGGATCTCAAAGGGAAGGACGCCTTTGTTACTTTAAAGGGATGGAGGAATGAGGTATTGTTGAAGGAGGTTTTGGATTGTTACAGTAACCCTTTTTTAATGACAGATGGTCAATGTTTGTAATGGATTTAATGTTGAGCCTTTTCTACGGATGGATCGGTCCGCTACTTGTAAGTCATTTAATTGTTGTTGGTGGAGTTAATTGTTGGGGTTTTAAGGTTTGTTTGGTGTGCGTCAGTATGGGGTGGACATAAATGGATTTGTGAATCATTCCAAGATGGGGAAGTGTGTTTGGCTCCAGCGTCGAAGTAATACGAAACAACGATGGGGTGGATATTGGGATAATATGGTAATAGGGTTCAAACTATTCAAAGTCGTAGGTACTACTTTGTATTTTGTTTAGGTTGCTGGTGGGATTGAAGCGGGTGAAACTGTGCTTGGTACGGCGCTACGAGAGTGTCAAGAAGAAGCATCAATCCCAGAAGAAATCGTTAGAAATCTATCTCATGTTGGCCACATTTCGTAAGTTAATTCATTTGGTTGCTATTCAATTGGAATGTGTTTAGGATCTTCTTTGAGTCGGAGCGGGGACTATCACCAAACACGGAACATGTCTTTGATTTAGAGTTACCAGAAGACTTTGTGCCTTGGAATTTGGATGGCGAGGTGTCGGATTTTAAGTTGTTTCCAGTCAAGGTCAGTTTTGTGAAGGAAGTAGAAACAAAATAATTTCCTTATTATAGGAAGCCCTTGAAATCATTCTATCGGACAAATTTAAGACGACAAGTTGCCCAGTGGCTTTGGACTTTATGATTCGTAATGGTGTGATTACTAGTCAAGATGGTGAGATACTGTTTTAATCATTTTAATAATAATAAATTTAATTCATTTTAGAACCAAATTTGACCCTCATCAAGTCATACTTGAAAGTTCCTCTTTCACACTATTTCAAGAATGGCATAAAAATACCTTTATTTTGAGAGTTTTTGAATTCTAAACTCCTTACTTGGATGTCTATTTTCCATTCTATGATTATTATTATAATGATTAAAACTTTCGGTATGAAAGAGAGCATGTTTTGATTTCATTGTTTAGGCATCTTTTCCATAAGTATCGTTTCATTATTGTTTCCAGTCTCATGAACCTTTACTTCACAAGAGGTAAATACTTGATAAATAAATGCTTCCAAATCCAAATGTTTCAATATTGTTTGTCTGAAGCAACAACATCCGCTTTTAGTATGAAAACGTCGTATTAATGTATTTTCCAAAATTAATTGTTGAGTCTACCTACACCACTACACCAATGTAATATTATTATTTGTTACATACAAAGATGTGCAATGAAAGTAAACTAAATGGGAGTGTCATCTTTATTCAACTTTCTCAATACTTTCTCTAGTGTACTTGGAACTTTCTCTTTGATCTGTGAGATAGAGTTGGTGTGGCTCAAATCCTTTTGCAACTATGTACTTACCAACATTTAAAAAAGGGATTGATGAAGTTTATCTGTTCTGACAGATACTGTAATTATTTGATATTTGTAAACAGTTTGTTGAAGTACACACGTGTACATTAATACATACAGTACATATGTGCATTTTGTCCAAATTTCAATGGTGTGTGGATTAATGCAATTGTGTTATTGTACATTTTCAGATTAAAAAGATGCTTATTTGTCAGGAAACGCGAATTTCCTCATTTATAAGGAAATGTAAATTCCTGATTTCAGGAAATGATGTTTGTAGGATGCTTTTCAATACTGTTGATTTTAATTTGAACAAAAGTTTGTTGTGGTATGAGTGATTGAAGTATATAAAGGTCAGTGTGAATTTGAGAATTAGAGTAGCTTGGGCATTGCTAACTTACTGGCAAACTAAAAATAAGTATGATGAGTATTATAAGTTTACTTTTAATCGTTCTTCAACTGACGCTTACTGGGTGTAGTCCGCAAAGTTTTAAAATGGACGACAAAATTCTAGACTCAAAGCTCGGAACTTTTAATATATTTGTGACATTCAACAAAGGAGTTGAACAAGTTTTGAAATCTTTTGAAGTCAAGGATTTTGAAACAAGAGCTCAAAAGCTGTGGCTTTTATATACAAACCTTGTAGCTGAAGCGGAAGAGGACCAGCGAAGGATCAAATTCCTTATTTCCAACAAATTTAATAAATCCTTCACCACGTTTTGGATTACAAATCAATTATACATAAAGAATGCATCAATGGAACTAATTTCAGAGCTCAGCAAGTCCACGGATGTGGCCTTCATTAGTTTGGAACAAGTCGTTCAACTTGAACCCATTGTAAATGGTCCAATTATGGAAAGGTTTGATGGCAGCTTGGAAGCACAGTGGGGATTGAAAAAGATCAAGGCCCTTGAAGCTATTGATTTATTACGTAACACTACAACGGCAAGTCCTCATCCCATCATTGTCTCAACTATAGATACCGGAGTGAGGTCAACGCATGAGCTCTTTAGGAACAATTATATTGGACAATACGGTTGGTTTGATGCAGTTAACAGGAGTTTAGAGCCATATGATGAAGATGGTCATGGAACTGGAACAATGGGGATAATTGTGGGTTCAAAAGGGATTGGAGTTTACCCTAACGCCTCTTGGATGAGTTGCCGAGCTTGTTCTAACAGTGGGCATTGTTATCAATCCGAATTACTACTTTGTGCTCAATTTATCACTTGCCCCACACTGGCTAATGGACTATCTCCAGATTGCAGTAAAGCCCCTCATATAGTATCAAATGGTTGGAGCAGTATGCGTGGAGAAGAGTGGTTCAACAAAGCAATAGATGTATGGAAAGCGGCTGGTATAATTCCATTTTTTATGGCTGGAAATAAAGGGCCAAATTGTAAAACAGTTGAATCCCCTGGGGATGGTTTTGCAATTTCCGTTGGATCCACGACAATTCAAGATTCACTCTCTCCATTCTCATCTCTTGGACCAACAATTGATTACAGAACTAAACCAGATATAACAGCTCCAGGCTCAAACGTTCTCTCTTCAACTGCTGCCTCTGATACGTCATATAGAGAAATGTCTGGAAGTGAGGTGGCTGTTGCACATGCCGCTGGAGTGGCTGCAATCCTCATGGCTTTTGATCCAAATCTAAGGATGAATCAAATTATGGATTTGTTACAAAATGGAGCTGATAGTGATGATTTAGTTAGTACGGGAAGTTTTTGTGGGGACATTCCCGATTATTCTTTTCCAAATAATCATTTTGGAAGTGGTAGAATTAATGCTTTTAAATCTCTTCAAAGGTTAATTCAAAAATAGGTAGTATGCAAAATAGTTTATATATAAATATAGCTGTTAATTTAAATTTTATCTTTTTTATGCATATTGTAGAAATAGTATCATTAGTACAAATGAAATAGACAAATGTATTTATAAAAGAACGTATTTGCTTTCACTCTGTGACTCTGTCATGATGATGTTTTGGTTGCATACTTTATTTTCAAACGTTTCTGGAAACTACGTTCGTGCCAACACACTCCACGACACACATTAAACAAAGTTATGCCATGAATTTAAAATGATAATATTGAACCCGGCTTCAGTGGACTTACTAACCAGCATCTTTTAACGTTTCTAAACTAGTTCAAGGAGAAGAAAACGTCAAAAGCAAGAGGAGTTTATAAATATTTGAAATATGTGAAATTGAGTTTTAAAAAGTTGAGAATATAGAATGAAACTTGGATTTTAAATTTTATGCTTTACATATTCATCATAACAGCTTGTCGCCAATTACGCTTATTGGTACCAAAGCTGTTTATCATGTTAGTTGGTGATCATCCCACAAAGTACTTACATACATGAAATAACATATTGTTAGCATTTCAACTCCAGATTATTATATCAACTTGTCGACATCACTGTCAAGATTTGTCCCAGACCTACTAAATATGACATGGAATTTCGAAACAACTCTGCTTTCAGAGAGAAATCATGACTTGGAATCCCAATAACTTGTACTTTACTTTACAAGACGTGAAGACAATTTTAAAATTCGATGAGGTTCAAATACAGATACCTTATACTTATTTCATCTCCCCACTTTCTAAAAGCTTTTCACAATCCTTTAACAACATAAACTGCGTTGGATGGGATGTTGAGATTAGATGAGACAGAATTTGAGACATGAGTATCTATTGAATCCGTTTTAGCCCTAAGGATTGAAATTTCAGGATTTAATAGAAAAGATTTAGAACTTGTGCCACAAACATGAATCACAATAAAATATTTAAACATTGTTCCATTGAATAGATATTTGGACAAGCGGGATATATTGTTGAATGATATTTACAAAACGAGATTAGAGTGATTACAGAGAACAGTGTACCAAATGCTCGGATTATCTACAGCTCCATGCAAGGGGGGGGGGCAAAAAAGATGTTTTTGAGAAAGGACTTAATGAATTCATCTTAAACCTAGTTTATAATCTATGAATTATATTGTGATGCAAGGGTGAACATGAATTAAAAGTTGTAAATAAACTTGTAAACTCGGAATGAATTTCAATTTATACAATCCCGTCTAATAAACAAAAGTTTCTTCATCCAGAATCATTATTTCACCATAACTTTCTCCAAAAATTGCAACAGGATATTCCATGAGGGACGAGTAGCTTGATATTTCTCAATATTTATTATTTTCACAACTAACGAGAATCATCAAAAATACAAAGCTAAAAGCTATTCTATTTATAAACGAAAACTAATTAAGTTAGTCAATGATTGAGTATGTTTTATATTTTCAATTAATGCTTTCAGAACAAACTACAAATTAAACAACAAACCCCTACTGTAATTTGTAGCTTGCTTTGAATCTTTAATAATAGTCCCATCCTTTCAAAAATACATCAAACTCATTAGCCTTACGCTTTTTTATATTTCAATCATTCATTTCAAGGTTTCCTGATCCATAACAAGTTATTCTACATGTTTCAGGCAAATTGAAATGATCTCATAATATTTTATCATCCCTAATTATAAATGATATAGGAAACCTTGATAATTGTTTTCATGAAAATTAAAGCATTACAAGCATTTATAAACCATTATCCCTCATTTACAGCACTTAATTTGATTTAAAATCTAATGATGATTCTGCAATGCAGAATTAAGTGTATAATATTTTTTAAACTAACGGTTCAACATTTGAGCTTTGTGTTGCAGAAAGATTAATGTAGCAAATCTAAAGTAGCAACTTACATTAACAAAGTGAAAGCAAGGAAACTTGAATCAACTCAAACCATAACTGTTACATACTTACATCCACACTTTATAATTAACTGTATTCTGTATCAAAGTAAATGATTTTGCCATTAATTGGGTGTGTACAGACTTTATGAAATGAATTTTACCCCATTGGTCCCTTCTATCCACAACATTTCTGTTTATAATCTTAAATATTTTCATTTAATGATTCGACTTAGTGGTTAATGTTGTGCAGGTTGGATTTCATAAATTTCAACCCAAACCCCAAAGCCATGCAGTATTACTTACTCTCTTCGTTAACCAATTGAAATCTCATCCATAATCCAATGCTATATTTTGGTTTACTGTATTTTTTTGTAAATTCATCCCTTGAAACCCTTCACTGGCTAAAGTATTGTGTGAGGGAGGTGAAATTGTTAATTTCTAATGTTTTGCTGATAAGAAGATTAATTTGGTTGCAGTGTTTCATTGGGATTTGAAGATTTTAGTTAATCTTTTCTAAAGGAAGGAATTTAATCAATTTTCATTTCATGCATTAAACCCTTCTTTTGTAATTCAGTATGAGGCAATTTAGTTAAGTAGGATTTTCACAATTTAAAGCAACTGAGATTGAGAATATTTGTGGATAAAGTATTTTTTTAGTAATTGAAGAATTTAAAACACAACCGGAATTATTCAAGTGTTTTATAATTTCCTCTTGTCATTGTGTTGGTCAGGGCTGTGACGAAATAAAGTTAACCAGCAATTAATCCGGTGACTTGATGACTTAGTTCACACCAAAAATCTCACATTTCGTTCTCATCAAAGATTAAGTTTTTGCTCTACTACCTAAGAATAATAGAATGATCTGTGGAAGCTTGGAATTTTATTTTAGTTCTCGTAATATAAAAATGGTTAATGGAAAAGAAGGAAAGTTGAGCATTATTGTGTTTCTACTAGAAATCCAATTTTAGCTGAAAAGTTATAGGATAGTTGACAATTGAGCTGTAGTGGCGAAACTTAAGTGCTCAATTATCTGCGTGTGGTTTGTTGTGAAAAAGTGATTTATCAAGTTTTTTCTTAATAAAAAATTTAAGGTTGATGTAGCCATTGTTTTACTTGTTTTTGTCTAGAATCCGTTTTAAACAATAGACAAAACTCATTGTTATTCCTGGATTACAAAATATAGGAAATGAATGAAAAATCTTGCACAAACCCAAAAAAGTTGAGAGAATACTAATCATGGAAATTGCTTGTTAACGATATTGACTTTGCTGTAGAAATTGGAGGAAAAACATATTTGTGTTTTATTAATTTTGAAACATTCTTTGGAAGAATACATAAGAGAATATGATAACCCTTCAAATACAAATTCCAGCATGAGTCAAACACAAGTTGAAAACTTTATGGATGAAGAATGGCGTCAAAAATACACTTACATCATAAACCTTCTTCGACGACCACATTTCATCCTTGCCAAAGATACATTAGCTCGAGAGAAATTAAAATTAATTAATAAACTAGCAACTTATGGTATTGAAAGGAATCTTGTTGGTGAGACAGGGAAGGGGTAAGATTTTATTTTCTCATTTTTCCGAATCTAGCGTTTGACACTTTTATTCAACTTAAAAAATCAAAAGCAGGTCATTCTGCTGAAAAATCTTGAGTAGGTCAAGAAAATAAGATAATATGTTGCATTGACATTTCACACATTTGAGTGATCCTTTAATTAACTCATTAATTAATTATTTAATTTAAATAAAAAAAAAAGTCACTTTTGAAATTTTATTTTACAATGTGGAATTGATATGAAATGAATCTTGTTTTTTCCTCATTTTTTATTAAACCGGTATTAATTCAAAGGAAGGTTTGATTGCAAAATTTTATTTCCCGTTTTTTATAAATTCGTTAATGCTTAAAATTACTGAAGCATGGAAAATTACCTTGGCATCATGCTCTTTGCACTGCACTACTGACCGTAAAGCATTTAAAATAGATTCAAAGGTTCTGCTAACACAAATTTGTTTTAACAAAAAAGCTTTGAATTGCAAACAAAAAATAGAAGTGCAAACAGAATTCATGAAATTATAACTGTTTCCCTTTTAAGTTGTTTTAATTTAGTGCTTTTGAACTTTGTAATTCAATTTATAATGATACAGATTTCTGAGGCTTTGCGGTTAATTGTGTTATGAATTGAATAGTACCATGTGGCTAAAATTCAAAGTAAAAGCTGGCCTCATCATTATCATATTTATTTATGTATTTCGGAGTAAATTCAATAAAAATTATAATTGGCTCGTTTCCAATTTCAATTGATATGTACATAAACTATTCAAAGACCCACAACATTAATAATCAACACAATCTGTTACAATTGCGAATTTCTTAACAAATCCTCTTAAAATAATTTTTAAGCTATTTTAATCAAGGTTTTGACTTCTCATCCACTCAAGGGCACATTAAATTCATTCAAAAGGATTACATAGATCTAAAGAAAGACATTGGTTGGATAATTAGAATGAAAGGTTTTATGCAAAAATAAGTAAGAGTTATGCGAACAAGGATTACACGGTGATTTGCACGGATCATACAAGATGAAACAAAATGACAATGACGACTGAATGAATGAATAATAATGAAAAATCTCTGTAATTCTGTACCATCCATGTCCCTCAAAATGCAATCAACAACACTAGCCCAAAAATCATCAAAAAGTTCCACTCAATAATTTTCCATCAACATGACGAGATTTTCCTCATTGCATTGTTGTTCAGTCACTTCAACTCTCTTGCAAACAGGAGCTTGAAGTTAGTTTAGTGATTATATCCGTGTCTCAAAGATTTTTGGTTATTAAGGTGAAGTGTACTCTATTGTACATGAGTTGTGGCAAAATTTTGTTATTATTGTTTCAGGAGAAATTTATTTTAGATTTTACCTTTTGATGTTTCAATTATCTATGCAAACTTGAGGTTGTGGAGTTGGGATTATTTTAAACAAGTTTTGCCCTAAAACTGATATCTTTTCATATAAAGAAGCCATCTGGTGATAATTGTATAAGAAATTTATTTTTAGTGGAATTGAAGCGAGTCGTATTGTTTCAATGTGAACTTGATTGTTTGGTTCGTGTTGAAGTTGCGGTTTTTAACATTTCATTGATAGAAATACGGTTAAACGTGCAATGTTGTGCTTTTCGTTGAAGACCCAGGTGCTTGCGGTTTCACATTGTTCTACTCTCGTTGTCTTCTCATTTTCACGTTTTATTATTTGTAAACTTCAACAGTTTTTCTTCAATTTTGGGAGCAGTAGTATGTGCGTGTTGTGTTGCACATGTTGAAAAAACAAGATTAGCCTTTATAATGCTTATTGATTGCTGACTACTTATTTTTGTGTCTCATCAGTTTTCAAAGGTTGAGTTCCAGATAGAATTTTTAAAACGTTTTATTTATGTGAGTGAAGTTTATCTATTTTTGCATAAAGTCTTGGAAATGAAAACTCTCGATTTTCGTCGCCCCCGTGCAATCATAAACCGGTAATGTATTTAAGAGAACCCACACTATATTTGGTTTCTACGGCTTGATGAGGGAAATGAAGCAAGATCATTTTAATTTGGGTTTTGATGTTTGCAATTTATTTACATTACTAAGCAGAGTTTTTTTCAAACGAATGTAATTAGAGCCATTTAATTTTGTGTCATTAGCATTAATTCTTGAAATTGTTTACTTTGATGATCTAATTTTATTATTTACTTGATCATTTTATTAATCTTTTCTTTGAACCTTTCAATTGCAACTAATCCCACTCCCAAAAGGTTTTCATGATTTACAGGAAATGCACAAAAAATTTTATCTAAACATCTAATCAACCTTTGTTGTTCAATCAATCAAGTTTTATTGCTTTACGGCCTGCAGCCCTTGCAAATCAACCTTTGTTGTTATTGAACAGTCTGGAAATAAAGTTATGCTTTTATAGATATTTAATCTGAATTTATTGAAGGATTCTTTATTGAGACTGCTAGCTATGCATTCAATTTGATCTTTCAATCTCCTGAAAGGTTTTTTTGATTGGGATAAATGGAGTTTCCGGGAAGTGCTAACTGGCTTGCTAACTGCTACCTTGTATTTCGATATTGTTCAAATTTTTAGCTTTATAAATTGTGAGCGAAATGCTAACGCAACTCTTAAATTTGACATGCAAACTAAATTAGAATTAAGCAGTGTAACAACTGTTAAATGCTTGAGTACTGCTATTAGTTTAAATATGATTATGATTACATTGTAGTAGAACTCCTATTGTCAACTTTACATAATCATAAACAACTCCTTCTAATTTGATGACAACCGCACATGATTATCTCAAAAGTATTCACGTGTCTGGTTGTGAACTTTATACATGTTGGAACTTGATGTATGATTTTTATGAAATTCAGGTCCGACAGCTCAGCCCAGTCCCCAAAATCTGTTAAGCAGCTGGATGTAATGTGTGTTACCTTAGAAAGGCAAATTGAAGTTTTGAGCAATGTTGACCAAGCGTTACCAGTGACCGGTAAGTTACAAAAAAAATAATATTTCAAAACTATCACTTCAGTCATTTTCCTTTGGTGAATCATAGCGTATCAAAAAAGCATTGTAGAAATCATTGGAGATTGTGAGAAACTAGTTTTTTACAGTTGATGCACTTTATGGGATTATCAATCGGTGCGTTGAAAATCAGTGCAGTCACCCGATTACAAGATCCTTTGTCTTCCAAGATTTCACAACTTTATATAATTAGTTGCGTGTAAAGGATTCTAAATACTTCCGAGTGTTCAAGGTTCAAGAACTTAAAAACGAATGATTTTCCATCACGTTAAAAATCATCTTTTGGCATTTTTATTGCTGCATGTCAAAAATAAGGAAGGTATTGCACAAATTTCCACCTGAACAAACACTAACCCCATGAATCTTGGCAAATGACGTTCATTTATTTTTCATGCCTTTTGATTCTAAAAGCTTTGCATTGTGTAGGACAGATGACAAAAATATGTCAACCTGACATTCACTTGAATGCTTTATATTATGTTAGCGAAATCGAATCCCTTCTCTAACAATATGCAGATAGTCCATAATTGTGAGAGCGAACCTAAATTTACTTTTAGACCAAATAAAAATTGAAAGAGAGGACTCGATTTCATTTAAGATACATCGGCATACAACAAAACAATGACAGTGGATTGGGTTATTTATTAGCTTGTGTTTTATAAAGTTTATTTGATAATTGTATTAAAACATTTAATATTGGTTTGGCAGTAGACTAAATCTTATTTACGGAGTGTGTAGGTGTGATCAAATTGGAAACATTTTAAAAGCATCCAAGAAAGTAAGTTCGTTGAGGCAAATAAGGTGTAACAAGGAGACTTTTTTCCTTACTCACATTAAAAGTTTAAATTGCGTATTTAAAAGTTAGTTCGAGTTCAATTGGTACGGGATTGATTAAGCATCCTTGAGTAACGGTATTCAATTCCCAACTTTGTTCACAAGTCTTATATAATTTTTTCTTATACAATGACATTAAGGGTATTCAAGGGAAAAGTGAAATAAGTTATACATATTCTCTGAACTAAACAGATACGTCGATTTTGAAATGATACAAGGAATAAAACTTTTAAACAATAATGTCTAGAAAACGTGTATTCCGGTGAACCCGACTCATTAGACGGGACAAGCAGTGAGATTATGACAAATGATGATATTTACAACAATGGTTTAACAAATCACAACTATCAAACGACCGGTACAAGTCCATTGGATACCTTGGCGATGCTGCATTTTGAAAGATGTGCTCATCGAGAGACATTAAGGGAACTTGGGCTACTGCGAGATAAGTATGATGTCCTTTGCAATGAATTTGATTCCGGAGATGCCGCTTTAAGCCGAAACAGCATCTTGTTTTCACGAATGAATGGAGACGTAAGTTTTTTTTTAATTTTGAAAGGGAATAATAAATTTCAAAACCACGTTCCACGTAAAGGATAACTCAACCGAATAATCATCAAACATTTCTTTATATTTCATGTATATTTCATGTTTGCAAAAAATTTACATACATATATTAATTTTAATTTTGCATTATGCACGTGAAAGGATTTGACAGAATACTTTGATGATTTCTATTTTTTGATTTGCATCAAAAAATAGAAATCATCAAAGTATTCTGTAAAGTGGAGACACGATTTCATGTTCAAAATAACTGTATCATATTATTTCAGCAAAATGAGTTGAACAACAAAGATCAAACTGAGATGGAAGAGGTAACCCACACCAAAGGTTTAGAGGCTCGAAGGAAGGACTCTATAGTTAATCAACTCAATTACAAACTTGAAAATGTGAAGAAAGTAGGGAATGAGAAAGTACCAGTTGATTCTGCTCGAGAGATTGCTAAGCTGCATTCTACCTTGGTAAACTAAATTCAAAGATTTTTTTTTGATGTTATCTCCTCTTTCAAACTATTCCTACTCAACTTGCGTAATTTATTGTTATTTGTCATTTATAATTCTTCAATCATCGAGGGCACACAAATAAGAATTTTAAATGAGAGTTGAGAGCTAGAGAACTGAACCTGTTTTTATATTTTCAAATGCTTTGCGAAGGGCTCAGTTGAATTCAATTGTGATGAAACATTGAGATTCAAAGGATGAATTAAAAACCTTTTGAAGGTAACCTGTACCCTTCGATTTCCCTTGCAAAGATTTTCTTGTATCATAATAATAATGGGGGATTGTTATGATGAAAAAAGTTTTGGACCTAAGTAATGACGTTATATTTTATACTTTTAAACTTAATCCTTTGGCGTCTTTGCTATGCATCTTTTTTTGCCTTCCGTTGTAATCAGTTTTGTGAACATAATGCAGGATTGTGGCTTTTACAATAATTAGTGGAATGAGTTGTTGAATAAATTGTATACTGGTTAAATGAATGTCAAATGTATTGGCAATGATTTAATTGCCTTTTTGAAAATACATCTATCAAAATATTTATTGATAAGATACTACTACAGTGATAGTTGACATAAAACTTATATAAAAACAATAAAAGGCTTTATTTTCAAGGTTCAACTGGAACGAGTCCGAGATGAGCTTACTTTACAAAATTTTACGCTTAAGTCTAAACTAGCTGAATTGTCTGCAAGAATATCTGATAGTACAACATATCGTTTGGAAAAATCAAACAATGGAACTGGGCATAGGACGGTAACAATTGATTCTGGCTCAAGAACTGTTATCCTTTCAACTTCCCCTTCTCCCACAACAACTGGTTCAACTTCATCGGATGAAGGGGTGGGGATTAATTGTTCATCAACAGGATCAAGTACAACCCAAGAAGAACTCAAATTACGTAGGAAATCAACTTATAAAGTTCCACACACCAGTAATGAAACAAATGCTGAACTAAAGCAGTTGAGGTATCATTCTCTTTTGTCATAGAATTACATATTTATGCTTTTAAAATAATTACATTAGATCTCTTATAAATACTCTGCAATTAAAAGAAGTTGACTACCAGTCTCATATCCGAGAATTAGAAAGAGATTTGCTCAAAGTCAATAAGCAATTAGATGATGAAATTTACACCAAAAATGAGCATGAAAACACCATAAAAAATGTAGAGGAAGTTCTTGAAAGGACAAAACGACTTTTGGAGGCTGCCGAGAAGTCAAGTTTAGCAAAAGAGTTGGAATACACTGCACTAAAATTAGATCTTGATACACTCAATGAAGAGAACAAAAGACTAAAGGAAAGTCTGAACGTACTTCACTTAAAAGTAAGTGAGATCGTCAAGACTATTGCAATATTTTCTTTAAATCTTCTTTTATTATTAATATTGCTCATCAATTTTCTGACCCAGGGATACTGATACTGGGCTTAATGATGATGCAACACATAATTCATTTATTTTATAATATGTACATAAAAGGATGTTTGCTTCGAAGTGGAAGGAATACTATTAGTGCTTGCAAACATAATTGTTTACATTAAGATTTAAGACTTTCGTTCCTTGGAAATGAATTTATGTGATTAGTTTAATTTAATGGGAAGGAAAGCACAAATGAGTACATTACAATAATCTACTGTGTGTTTTGGGGAGTCTTAATTTTCTCTAACGTTAGGTTTTTAATCTAATTTTACAATGCAAGGTGGAAAAAGAGCAAAACAAGTCGCTGGAGAAGATAATGAAATTTGAGAAGGAACTGGGGTCCATTCTTGAGATAAACAAAGTACTTCAGGAAGACTTTAGTAGAGAACGTTTACTGAGGAAAAGATTTTACAACATGGTTGAAGAGTTGAAGGGGAAAATTCGAGTGTTTTGTAGAATAAGACCTTCTGCAAAAAATGAGAAAGCCAACGACGTTGCTGCCAAACCCTCGGATCCTTATACCGTTACAATTGAAACCCCGAAAGGGATTAAGGAATATCAGTTTGATAGAGTATTTACATCAGAGGATTCTCAAGATCAAATATTTAATGATACACAGGTATGCTGAAAGTTTCAACTCCTTTGGATATTTATTCCAACTACTCTGTCGGGCTGTTGGATATAAAAACGAATTCTTTGAAAGAAGGGATGATATAATTTAATTTAATTTAAAATTTAATTTAATTTCCAGAACCTAATACAGTCTGCCTTTGATGGCTACAACGTTTGCATTTGTGCTTATGGGCAGACAGGTTCCAAATATTTACAAATTAAATGGTAAACATGTCATTCTAAGATTGTCATGAATATTACAGGCAGTGGGAAAACATACACGATCCTTGGGGACGAGAGAAATCCTGGAATTGCTCC
>JAAOWG010000402.1:0-19667 GCA_036491945.1 Paranurophorus simplex
CAATCATTATTTGTATTAAAATGCTTTTATTTATAAAGATCTTGGCGCTTCTACATCTGGAACTGTTAAACGTAGTGACAACCAAGACGGAGGGACTAAGGCTAGTGACAATCAAGAGCAAGGGGCCAAAGAAGGAAATGATTAGTGGACTTAATTTTAAAATTAGTGGTGGAACTGGTGGAGCCACTAATTTTAAAATTACAATTTTTTAACTTATAAAATGTAGGACACCAAATAAAAGAAATGATTATAAATTAAATGTTCCCAGTTTCACTTTATTTCAAACACAAAAAATCTCCAGCACTAATTAATCCCCTTTATATTTAGTGGGGTGATGGTGGTGGCGTTATTTTTGAATTTCGCGCTGTTGGAAATCATGTGAAGTGGCTCAGCCAATAGCTATAGAGCCACGAACGAACGAACGAACGAACACCACTATCCATTTATTGAATAGAGATAAGATAGATTACTTACGGATCCAAGTCCCCTTCATTTTATGTGCTTATCCTTCTAATCCCTACAATCTCTAACTACCTTAATGTAAACCACTTGTAATATGATATTGCCATTCCATCGACCACACCCATTGAGAACTGCGAGATCAAATAAAAGTCACACCGCTCAGAAAGTGGACGTCAAGGTCAGTAGATACTAGTATTAGGTTCCTTCCAAACAATGTGACGTTTGGAAGTGACAAAGATTTTTTTTTGCTGTTGTTGTTTTTGTTGTTGATTGCTTGTTGCTGTTACTTTTCTTTGGGGGCGAAATCCCCCCCATATTGTAGCATTCTGTTATGTGTCAAGATTTCTTCTGAAAGTACTCTTCCTAAAAGATAAGGTTAAAGGATTTTCTACAAAAGTTTTAACCCAACCCTGAGTTTCAGAGTCCTTCTTACTTAACCAAATTAAAAGAATAGAGCGAGAATCTCTGGGTCCGAAGCCTCCCTCAAATGGTTAAGGTTGGAAAATAGATAGAAACTGGTTAAAGGTAGTTGAGGTGGGACTATGTGACAGATTTATTTCGATTTCCATTTTTTTCCATTCACAACACTTAACTTCCACCCCACCCCCTTTTAAATAACGGTCGCTCACAATTTGAGATTCAATGATTGATACAAGTTGAATAAAGGATCCGTCTGTGTGGAAAGCGGGCAAAATGGTTGTAGGACGACGGTCCGTCCTGCCCATTCTTGCACTAGCGCTCAGACGGTGGGTTCCGATTAAGGGGAATTTATTAGCTTTAATGATAGTTTTGAAAAAGTAAACAATAAAAGGGCTTGTGTGGTGACAAGTGGTGTAGTTGGCAGACGTTTTAAGGGGATTTGCAGAACCTGTGTCAGTTTCTGTGGAGTTGGTAGGGGTTGTTGTATAGTTTATGAGTTTACATGATAAGTCATTGGTTCGATCCACAAGGGTGGATATATAGATATTATTAATTATTAGTCTCACTAACAGTTCGTTTTCATAAGTTTACTTAATAAGATCATATGGGGAACATCTGTCATTATCATTTTTATTTTACGAGGTTTAATGTAGTCGAAACAATAAAAGATTGTAGAACTCGGGGTGAGGTTTTCTCCTGGAAGGGTCCAGGTTTCCCTCACCGTCAGCCCAAATGGGCCGAGGATTTAATCACTTGGGTTTTTAAAATTTTCCCAAGTAACTGCAGGGTGTTAGACGTAATTATGCACTGGTTCCGTTGGGGACAACGGAATTGTTCTAGGAGAGTGTAAGATGCCGATGCCATAATTATTTAGTTAGTAAAAGGATTAATGGATAGGATAAGTTATGAATAAGATATTACGATGTAATTGTTACAATGTGAAGAATGATGACACAAGTCATCATAGTTTATAAATGTTGCGTTTGTAGAGTAAGAGGGGATTATTCGGTTGGAGAGAGTGACGAAGAAAGGAGGTGATTGTCAATAGTTAAAGCGACCATTAAATATTGACGTTGGTTAATAGAGGCAGTTTGACATATTAATAAAAGAAGAGAAAGATAACTTGGAAGTTAAGGTTGAGTAGTTTCACTGTCAGAATAACTTCGAGTGATTGCATAATTTTTGAGCAATTATACCGCAATTTAAAGTTTTGCTGCAGGCGTCAAATCCGGAGTTGTTTTGAGCTCTTGAGCTTCAATTTCAACGAATAGAAATTTAAACTTTATCTTAGTGGGTGCACAATAAGCCAATCCCTTTAAAATTTTATCACAACGATAACGTGAGAATGGATTACTAGTACAAGATCACGATAATAAAAGGCATCCCTTTTTCTCTTGCGTAGTTGGGGATGTGGAAAATTTCCACTTGAATTGAAAAAAAAATTGGAAAGGAATATTTGTGCATAATGAAATATGGTCTAATCTTATAATAATTTCAGAATGGGCAAGGGGTTAATTTATAATCCCTACCTACTATCATAAAATCAAAATGGTCCACAGTCTGTACGCTTTTACAAGCTCTGGGCCCAGACCATTCACCATCCTCTCGGACTCAACTCTTGAGAATCCTTCAAATGGAGCAAGATGAGATTTACTGACATTGGGCTGAGGAGAAAGTCATAATCCAGATCGAATCTTTTGCGTTTATCTTTGCTTTAGCATGTAGAGAAAAATTTGAGGTTCAGCTTTGTCCTTTGTTTTTATGCACTCTTTTTCCAATAAATAAAGCACAAATTTGAAAAATAAAAGAAAAATTTTAATTGAATATAAATTGGTGAAATATAGTGAATTTGTACAACTTTATTCCAATCATCTAAATTGAATATGAATATAATGTAATTACAAGTAGGAATCGGGGCGGGGGCGTTTCCACAAGCTAGTAATACTGAAGATCCGAAGAAAGTCTACTAATTGGCACTTTGAGATTCGATTGTGGATTTTAATACAGGAAAAGTACGAAATTATAGTGGCTGTCACAGTTAGAAAATCTATGGGAGATTCAAATGTTCAAAAAAGTCGTCATTTTGGATGATTTTTTGGATTTAAATCGCTCTTTTTGAATGTTAATTGGTTCGCAAAATGACAACTTTTACAACTTACGATTATATTTTTCAAAAAATCGTAAAAAAATCTAGTGTCCTCACAGTTAACAGTTTTAGATCTAAAATCGATTTAAATCTAAAAAAGTTTTAAATCGTTTACTGTGACAACTTTTATGTATGAACATTGAGTACTCATTATGAGATACTTATGAAAAACGTACTTATGAAAGGCCCTGTATGTAAATATGATACGCTGTGGTACTTTCATTTAACCACAAATTTCCTGCTTTTCAATGTGTTCACTATAAGGAATAGCCTACATTCAATTTATATTCTTTGCAATCATATTGTGAGTTTGATATGTTAATATCAAAAGTTCTTGCAAGAACCCTGAAGATGATGTCCAATTAGACGTTTTCATTGTCTGAATGGACATTAATAATTTACTAATATGAAATGATATATTGAATCTTACAATAAGGAAGCATATGCAATCCCAATAAAAACAATTTAATTACTTAAGCTTTCAAACCATTCCCTTGATGAATTGAATGCCCAATTCCATTTCCAATAATTGGTGGCTCAATAAAAGTAGTGGTTACATAACTCATGTTGTGCTGACTGTTTGGATAATTTTTAACTACTTGATTACAGTCGTTATCGTCACTTTCGTCCATTTGATTCTCATGGGTGGGACTTCTGGGATCAAATTGTGCGGAATCAATTGAACCTAGACCGCTATCGTTTTTTTGCCTTCTTAAACGTCGAGGTCCCTTTTTTGTTGTGTCAACCTCAGGATCTTTAGCATTGATTATGACCGTTGTGTCTCCAACAGGAGATTGTGAGCCTTCAGGAATATTGGAGCAGCTGGGAAGGTAAAAAGGAGCATTGTTTGGAACGTAGCTAATGTTTGAGATCCCTGATGATGATTTAGAAATTCTTACTTGTTGAGGTTCACCTGAACATGGTTCTATGTCGTATTTAACATAAGTAGGTGACGTGGGATCAGTGGGTGATTGACCCACAAATACATAACCTGCATTATTAGCAAGCAATTGATCCGTTTGTGTATCATGCTGAACCGTAAGAGGAGTAATATTTTGATAATTGGTTGTGGACACGGGTTGATGTTCCTCTTCTTCCAAAGACTCCAACTGGATTTGCCTATTAAGGGGTTGAAGAGGAATTAAGTAACCTGAATCTGAGGGTTGAATATTTTGATATTCACGATCAGGCGTTGGTCTTGTACTATTTGAAGTAAATTCTGGGCCACTCATTTTGCTTAAGAAATCTTCACGTCCAGCAAGCCATTCTTGATTCATTTTATCATATGGCACATTGAGATCCATGTATTGTTGTCTATGTCCCTCATCCAAGAGGTCCCCAATACGGTCAGCTAGGGTTGATAATGTCGGCCTTTCTTTGGGTTCGGATGCCCAGCATTCAGTCATAATGTCGTAAATTGAAGAGGGTGCTAATGGTGGCTTCTCCATACGATAACCTTCACTTAACATTTTGTAAAATCTATCATCAGGCTCCATTCCTTTCAAAAAAGTCATAATAAAAATGCATTGCCACCGTGTATGTATGTACATACATATATGTATCCCCTTTTCACTCAGTTCTTACCTGGATAAGGGGTTTTTCCTAAAGTGAACAATTCCCAAAGGACCACACCGAAGCTCCACACGTCAGATTGAGTTGAGAATACACCGTAATAAATGGACTCTAAAGCCATCCACTTAACGGGTAAAAGGACGCCCTATTGCGATTGAAATTTAGGATTGACGAGCCAAAAAAACCAGGCTCCTACCTCACTCTTCTTTTTGTACTTGTAATCTTTGTACATTTCCTTTGCCAGACCAAAATCACAAATTTTAACAACATTGTTTTCCGCTAAAAGCACATTGCGTGCGGCCAAATCTCCGTGTAGGACCTTAAAAATAATGTCAAACTTATTTGCAATGTGTTTAGATATATGTATTACTTTTCTTGAGGCTAAATATTCCATTCCTCTTGCCACTTGGAATGCCCAGCCTAGTAGGTCAACGCTTCGTATGGGTCCGACATCCACATGATGATAATCTCCCTTATAGTGACCATGACCATCACCCCAAACTGAAGAACAACCGGAGGAGCGTCTTTTTCCATCCGTACCACAAGACGTTGTAGGAGCATTGGACAAGTAGCTCATATCCGTACATAAACTTTCATTTGGAAAGTAGTCTGAGCCCCTTTGAATGGAATCCATTGGATTGACGTGTAAGCTCAAAGGGACTTCAGGTTGAATTGGAGGAGACTCTTTCGGGACGAGATTAATTTCTTCAAGTGTGCGATATCCATTTGAGGCTGATCTAGAGTTTCCAGTGTCCGAGAAAGTTAATGACGCGTAGTTGAGCCTTCTCATGCAAAAGCAAATTTGTTGGTGCCAAAAACATGCAACCGTCACCCAAGGAGTGTTTACATATTTTGTTACGCAATAAATTTCCAAATCCACGATTCCAGTGATTAAAGCAATAAAGGTTTAGAAAAAGAATTCAAGTTAGAATTTTCAAGCAATTCTACAACCCCATTAGTGTTTAATTGAAGAAAAAATAGTTACCGTGGGGCTTCGGATTGTTGACTGAAACGAGAGCCCTGTCTATAAATAGAAGAATCAATCACCCCTCTCGTGGGATCCAATTGATTAATAAATGTATGACGGTGTCTGTGCATGTAGTTAAGGATACTGCCATATTTACAGTATTCGACTAGCACAAAAAGCTCCTCTGCAAGCAAATGATGTAGATTAGTTGAATTGTACAAATATCACAAAGACTGGACTCACTTTTCTTGACGAGATTTGTTGTCACTGCACCCAGCAGGTTGACGATATTCACGTGTTGGCCAAGATGGCTCATAATTTTTAATTCTGACATCAATGCTTTGATATGACTCTCATCTGCATTTGCTTTGACCATCTTGACCGCAACGGTTGTGAGGGGTTCGTTAGGGATTATTCTAATAGCCTCAGCCTTCATTACTCGTCCAAATGCACCCGAGCCAAGTTGTATTCCTGTGAGAGAAAAAGGTTGATTGTAAAATTGAGAAGCTGAAACTTGAGTGAAACTTCACCTAAACGTAATCTATTGCGAGGGAATTCCCATTTTGAGTCATAAGGTAAAAGATTGGCTTGGTCTTCAATTCCAAGTTCAGGGTTGATATTTTCAACAGCTCCATTTGTAAATTCCTCTTCCTGCATTTGTCTTAAAAACTTTTCCATTTCCTAAACAAAAGTAATAAAGTGGATGAACTAATTTCTTGATGTGCTTAAATGGACTTACATGTTTTCTATGATTTTTTTTAATAATGCAAACCATAAGTACTAAAATGATAATGACACAAACAACGATGAAAGCAATAAGTAGTGGATGAATTCCATTCCCCTCAATTTCAATATCCATAAAAACGCTGTCCGTTCCATTCCTATTTGTAGCAACGCAAGAGTATTTTCCTGACGCTATTGCTCGAAGATATGAAAATGTAATTACGTGGCCATCCTCTGAAATTGTGTATTTAATATCTTGTGGCCACTCTGATGTGGGAAGATCATCCTACGCAAAGAGACGCTCAAGATAATTCTAAATAAACACAAAAAAATGATACCTTTCTCCATTGAATGATAGGTTGAGGGACTCCACTTGCATTACAATAAAGTCGCACTTCTGGAGGTTCCCCTTCTTTTAATGTCACATCCGTTTGGTTCAGGTTTGTCTCAATAATTTTTGGTGGAATCATATCTAACAAAAATGCAAGAGAAATAATGTAAACAAAGAAAGTCATGTAATGAAAGATGTAAACTGGAAAACAATTTCCCAAAGTCTCGCATTTGTCAATTCGTGCTATTTCTATGTTCATGTCAAGAAAAGCAATTAATTGTTGTTTGCACAAAAAGAACTCAATTCCATCTCTTATTGCTTTGATTGCATTGAATGCATAAGACTGATAGGATGTTGTACTCTTTTCAATCAAAAAATTTACGCCTTTATACTACAGATGAGGATTTGAGGTAAATCGTACCATCTTGTACAGCCGCAGACAATAGTAATAAAGCATTATTCTCACTAACCTTGTACGTTAATAGTTAATGTTTCATTCATTACACCACCCCCACCCTTGTCTCCTCCACCCACTAGACAAATGTATTCCCCAGCCTGTGTTTTATCAATTTTCGGAAATGAAATGATCTCTCTCCATGACCAACCAGTTTCCGCTTTGTTCAATATAACTGTTCAAACATTGAGTATTAATGGAGGAGGCTAGACTATTTAACAAAATATTTGATTATCCTCACTCTTCACATTGTCTGCTTGAACATCCACAAGTTTTCCATCCCTACCAATCTTTTTCCATCCAAAGAGATTCACATTATTCAGCTTCCCAAGGGCACAAATGATTTTAACAGAATCCTGGTCAATGAAGCGACTGGGTGCAATAATACCGAGATCTTTGCCTCCAGGAAAATCTGCAATGCGTACCCTACATAAAACTTGTTCATTCCATAAATTAGGAAGACATACCAATGACCTTTATTTGTCTGTGGTCACAAGCTCTTCCTTGAGAATTTTCAGCCCGACATCGAATAATCCCGTGATTTTTAGGAATAAATGAAACGGAAGAAGATGCAAATTGATGTTTGGGGGAGTAATTGGACAACTGTAGAATATTAAAGTAGATACATATAAGAACATGGATTGCTCTTCTTCTAGGTCAAGTTTAATAAGATAACATTTATTGATAACTTTACCTCGATCTTTTCTCCATTCAAAAGACACTCTTTGGTCAACAGCTCATCAGTATTTAAAGTCTTGGTGAAGCTCCATTTAAATTTAGGAACAGGAAATCCAACGGAAATGCATGTTATATCATAGGGTTTGCCATATTCATAAAAATTATTTGCTTGCTCTGTTCTCAACGCTGCACTAGGTTTTTCTGTAGGAATTTACACATATTTTTTGACTTTGTGCTTGATAGATTGCATGAGAACCTCCCTCCTTACCCAAAACTGTTAATTGAAGATCAAGAGATTGTGTTAAATCTTTAAAATCTTTTAATCGGACTAGAAATTTGTAAGGTCCAGCATCCCTTAGGGATGTATTCAATATCTTGAGAACAACTACATTGTTTTTTCTATCAATTCTATATTTTTCGGTGGCTTCTCGCCCAATCTCACGCCCATCCTTTGTCCAAATATAATCAATTGTTGTGGGATAGCTGCTGATATTTATAACCCATGTGGCATCAAATCCCTTCCTTTCAGTGATGTTACTATGTTCCATTGCAACATTAAGGAATCGATCCGTTTTGTCTAAATCCCCAAATCTCTTTTTTAACAAGGAAACCCCCTTTGTTGAAATTACCATAAATTTTAATAGTTTTTGATGCATTTTTTGAAGAGGTTTGACCCCAAACCATACAAACGTATTGTCCAGAATCTTCTTTTTTTGCATTGTACACAGTAAGTTGGGCTTTAAATGCTTTCTTTTTGGGGTTGTCCTTAATTTGTATAAGCTCAACGGTTGTTCGACCAGACTGGAATCCAAATTTAAAATAATTCAATTGAATGCAAAATAACGCTCCTACCAATAACACTTGCATTCTCTATTACAAATGCGTTTTTAGTAGTTACAATTAAATAAGAGTACGTTATGAATGATTTCGATCCCCAAATAAGATGAAGCAATAAAGGAAAATAAAAAATCATTATATAATCTTACATTTATAACTTGAGAGGGTTGAGTCCAATTCATATTGTAAAATGTATAGCTTTCCTCTTCAGTAATGCAGTCGACGACAAAATCAGAGCCTAATTGAATCGTACCATCATCCGTAGCATTTATTCTTGGCGTCCTTAAAGTGTGAGCTGGATCAGGAGCTGTGGATGACACAATATTTTAGATAATGTCCAACTATTTTGTAAATCACATTGAACTTATAATGAAAGCAAAATAAATAACCAATAAGCCGCAGCAAATTAGTTTAAGCAGAAATATAGACAGCAGTGATTTAAAATTACCCTTGTCCACAGCTAAAAACCAGCCAAGTTCCTTTGTTATATTTCCACGAGTACCTCTACATGCATAAAATCCCGTATCCGTTGATTCTACGGGGTCCAGCAATAACCCAATTTTAGAGTCATAATTGTGCTGATTTAAAACTATCTGAAATTCCAACCCATGCAAATATAAAGCATTTTCATCCATGTTTGTTGTGCAAGATTTATATTTAACAAGGCATCCTTACATCTTGGTGCAACCTCATTTCAATTTTCACAAGAGGATGAGTTGGTTTGCATGGGATGATAAGTGATCCTCCCACAACTGCACTTAGGAAAAGACCATTGGGGGGGATGATGATGGGATTATTTTCGTCTAAAAATGTATTTCTCTTGTTTATAAAGCAAATATATGTATGTTAGTATGTTCCCTTCAGAAGCATTTATCTAGGGCTCTAATTTCTTATGAATTGAAGAGTAATAAGCAAAACCTACCATCCACAAATAAATACACAGAAGCATCAGCCACCCCTTGAGTACTCTTGTTATAACTGCAAGTGAATAATCCAACATCATTGTGACTCACATTTGAAAGAATCAAAGTCGCAGCAAATGGTCGAATCGTTCCATTTTGTTTTGAATTGTATTCAAATTGAAGTCGCTCTCTCATCTAAAAATATCTCAACTGTCAAGCATAAAAAAATCAAATTTCTTTACCTGAACGTGGGATGCGGTCCAAGAAATCGGCTCATCCCCATGACAGACTAGGACAAAATTGTCCCCAACTTTCACCGTCACTGCATTTTCACTTAAAATATCTGGAGGATCCAATGCAACAATTCCTTCTACAATTGCCAACACTGTAAAACCATTTAGAACTGATAAAAAGAATTTAACAAACGGATATTTCATTCTAAATAAATAATAATCTCATAGAGCCATATTTATGATGCCAGTATGGACGGACTTATAATATAGACCTGAATGGTTGAATAAGAATTGTAAAATGTGATAAGCATGGGTTATCTCATCCTGTCGACATTAGTTTAAATAAAAAATGATTCGTCACCAAGGGACATATGTAGTAGATATATGCAATTGTTTTATTAATGAACCGTTGAAGCCCAAAAATAAAAACATTGAATCAGCTTTACATATATGTTCTTGGAATGCTTATAAATCAATGATTCAAAAGCATTATTTATTTTGATGTTGCATAATTAGGGTGTGAATACAAGGAAAATGCAGTTGCTCAGTATAAACCCGGATTCACAACGCTGATGGGAAAATGAGACAAAAGGCCTATGTGCATTGTGAGAATTCTCACAATTATACTTAGTTTTCATCCTTTGTGAGTCAGTTTTAATATGCTCTTTCTTCCACGTCATGCTTCATGCATTTGACGTCATAAACTTATTCAGGATAAATTACTTTGTAAAGAATTTTACTGGGAGTGGGTGTAATTGTGACCTTTGGAGAAATTAAATGCTGAAATATCTCTTAATGAATTAGTTTTTTGACAACAAAGCTCAACAGTTGTTGTAGATAATAGGAAAGTTGTGCCAAAACTTTGTACCCAAACATCCAATGCAAACATCAAACATTATATCCTCATATGTATGTAAAGATGTGTTAAAATTGTAGTTTGCATTTCATTATAATGATTATGTTGGAATTGCCAGGTATATGATGCATCTCATGTTGGAAGGAGAATGAACAGGTAAATTTTATGAGGCCGGCTAACCTTGAATTTTGCAAGGCAAAACATCATCACAAAAAAAACTTCTTGTAGTAGTGGCTGGGGTTAAATTGCGAGTGGAATAATAATTGAGGCTTAATTGGAAATGCAATTGTTTGATTCTTTATTTACATGTTGACGATGTTGGCGATGTTGACTAGTTAAGGAGGAGATTGTACCTAAACCCAATTTTTTTGCAGGGTTTTAATGTTTATTCATAAGGTTGGGATTTCCAGTATCAGTAGTGGTTACAAACAAAGATGCTTTTCCTTATCATATCTTGTGGTCCAGTCAATGTGAATGAATGCTATATTTTCCGGAATGAGTGAATGAAGAAATGCGGAAATGGCTGTAAAGTTAGATAATCATGAAAAATTACTGAAAATGACGAGAATTGACAACTTACACAAGACGTCCAAAAATATTTAAGACCTCAACCAACTTTGCCTTTATCAGTCATTTTTTAAGGAAAAAAAAAATTATTATGGAAATTATTCATTTATGTATATGCAAAAAGTTTGACAAAGTTTTATAACAAACTCGGACTTTTATAAATGATGCTTCTCATGTTTAATTAAAGTTGTTTATTAAGGCACTTCAACCCACCCCCCTATCAACCAACGGATGAACAAGATAAGCCACAATCAATAGTACAATCAACCCAAGCTCATACAAACTTTTAATAAAATTAAAATAAAAATAAAATATCAACCTCAAGGAAACTTTAAAAAAATGTGATTGGATCAAATGCCTATTTGTCTGTTGTATTTGTGACAGTATAACCTCCAAAGGGTTAGGATGCTTGTGACGAAAAAATTAGATAACAACAACTTTGGTACTTCCTGTGAGGATATAATTTTTACTACCATTTCAATATTCTGCATGATTTGTGCATATGAGAGAGATGAGAAATGTTTCTGTTCCAATATTATACGCAAGAGTGACTGGGTTTTCTCTACTAAAGTCAACAAACAAAGATTAAAACTGATCTCAAAATGTTTCTGTTAAAATGGGTTAGCAGTACATACGTGTGATTAAAACCCAATAGTGGCAATAGTAGTTATCCACTACTGAAAGTATTAAATAGCATGTGCTAATGTATGTGACGGAAGAGTCGAGTGTCTGTCCCTCCGTTGGTAGACAAGACCAATTTTGAAGGGATTGAAATTGTCAAAATCTATTGTCACAGTTTTTGAAATTCTATCCCGAGTTAGAGCTGTTGTAGCCATCTTCATGTGTCGGATGATGATAACTCAAGACTGTGAAGAAGTTGAAAGATGGGCTTTGTTCTGAGCTTGTGGGATCATCGCCATTTTAGAAAGAAATTTACAATTTGGAAAACTTACTTTAATTTACAACAATCTAAAACGCAGACACAACACCACAAACGCTTAAAATAATGTGGCACATGTGTGCCTTCTTGTGACCTCAGCTGTATTAGTACATATTAGTAAATCTATAAATTTCATCATATCAAAGCGAGAGCTTCTCCTGTGGAAGGGAATTCAATTCAAATTGGAAGAACTACTATCATGATCTTCAAAATTTGGTCTTGGCCTCCATAAAAATTCATTGCCGTCGGTAATCATGGTGGATAAAAATGTAGTTGGTCCTCCTTCATGGCTCGTACCTCCAATACATTTCTGCCTCTATGCATCCATCATCCATGAAATGTACATGCTTTTATGCTACATCTTTTTGCCCGTTGCCAACTCTTTGATTTCTTAGTATGGAATGCCTTAAAATATACAAGGAATTTATTATCTGCGGTTTTTCCAGATTTCACAAAACCCCCAATCATTAATTTATTGGAGATCAACATCCAAGAATTAATGAATGGTGCTTTTAATACTCATTAATTTGACCCTGAAACCACTTTCTGTCATTTACTCATCTGGTGACCAGGTTAAACACACTTTGGATGAGCTTTACAAAAAATTATCATGGCCTGTCTCACGAAATACAAACACTAAAAAAAACTCTTGTAAAAGTATCACTCACCAAGGACGATTAAACTGCGACTCATTGTAATGGATTGTTGATCCAACAATATAGAACTCGCTGAAAATGCTCACATTTTGTACAATTCTGAATCCAGTATTTCGGAGTTAGAAACCATTAATGAACAAACTTTAAAACAATAGTGAACAAATATATTAGAGGGAGAGTATATCCATAGTAAGAGCAGGGTTGCGGTTAATATTTCCTGAATTTTACATTTTGCATTAACTTTTGCACAAGCACTTGAAACAAAAACTTGTTATTGTGAGGATATTCTAGGTTGTTGTATGACACACTAGTAAAATAGACTGTCCAATTCCCACTACTTTGCCAAACTGACGCTGGTTATGAAATGAACACTGAACGAGGAGTGAGTCGCTTAAAAAACTCGGCATTTGAGTTATAATACTTTGACAAAAGCAATTTGAGGGGATGTGCATGAAAAAAATGATTAAAGCATATTTTTAGACTTGATTATGTTTATATTTTCTCTGCATAATTGCAATACTTGCAAAGTATATAATTGTGATGGAGGGAGCTGAAATTACGATTTGGTCATGTTTGATAGTGGTCATCAATAAGCGGCAGTTGGGACTATACAAGATTTAGCAATGAAGATGAGTCGCAGGGGTCGTGTCTAACCCAGCCCATCTAATCCATCACCTCATACGGATGGATAAAGCCCCCTCGGTGAATGAATAAAGCCCCTTGAAATTTTAATTATCTATCTTGTCAAACTTATTGTTTTCATTCATGTTAATTATTTCTCAAAAAATCTTATGATTTTGAAATGAAGTAAATTTTGGGGTCTAAATTTATTAAGTTTAATCTTCCTCAGAATGTTGTACAATGTCCAGTAATCTGTAGAATGCAATTTTCTTCACTTCCTCAACCCCCTTCTCAAGCTCATCATTTGGAAAGTTTTCAACTCTTGCTGCAATTCCTGAAAATATTGCTTCTTTCTTATTCTCTCTTGCACAGATCACAAATGGAAATCCAAATTTGTCTCTGTATCTGCAAACACACAAAAAAGCAATGGTCATTCTCCTCTCACAAGTTACAACATTTGGAGACATTTAAAAAGACTAGATGATGCGACGCTTGGTGGAAAAACGTTACAACAAAACATTTAGTTTGTATTCCTCACACTACGAGTCGGTAAGGACATCCAAGCATGTCCCTCGCTGTCTCAAAACGCTCACCGTTCATTTAGCTTGGCTAGTTTCTCTTTTTCCTCAACACTTAAAGTGCTAAGACCAGCGGCCAATTGTTCTTTTGTAGATTCCGAGGTAAGGAGTTTTTGTTGTGCCATTCTACCCGCAAGATCAGGATGAGATCTGAGGATTCCTTGTTTTCCTTAAAAAAACATTTAAATAGGAATTTTGCATATGTGTGTGGTCATTTTCAAGGGTTTTTTGCAGCAATAGAATTTCACTTTCAATGAAAAGAGTTGAATTGAAAGGAACCAGGCGGTAAATGAGGTTCAATTAGATATTTTATAATTTTATTGCTCAAACAACTTCCTCACAAGTCCAACAATCCCTGCCGTAGTCGTATGCATTTAAAATAGAGAAAGAGGTGTTCCAGAAATTGAGACAAAAAAAGACACTCACCAATCAGGGGTAAAGTATCCATAAAATTGCAAAACGTGAGATGAATATGTTTCAAACTCTTGAACGGCCGTTGGGCCCAAATTGATGCCGCAAACATTGAACAATGTTCCACAACGTTTCCAAAAATTGTTGTAAATTCTTCATATCCCATTGCGTTTATTTCAGAGATGGAAAGTAGGGGCATGTTGTGGTTTGGGGTTGAGGATTCAACTGCAAAATGGGAAGATCCAAGTTCTGCTGTTTCTTATTAAGTTGAAATAAGTCAAGGACATTAATAGAGTTGATAAAGTTGTTATATTAAAAGTATAAATGTCTTGAGCTTCCTCCTCCCCATCCAGTAATAATGAGAAGTCAGAGATAAACTTGTAATAAAGGGAAATTCATGTAAAACTGGAATAGAATGGGGTGGAAGTTTGAAGGGATTGTCATATACCTGTCACCATAATGGTTTTATTACTCCCAAAAGATGCATGCCAAATATTTCCAACTCTTTCTGCATCACATTACTTTATATCATCTCTTGGCTGGACAAGAGGAACGAAAGTTATGTGGGAGAAAAAAATTATAATCCAGTCAGCTTCATCCCACGACGCATTAGAGATATTCAAGGATTTTTCAAGAGTTTTGAAGCTTCTGAAGAGAAACAAAATACATGGGGCTTGAAGGAGTACAAGAAATAAAAAGAAATGGGGGGAGTATGAAAAATAATTGTGTTTATGCTAATGTATTTACAACCAAAGCAATCTTTGCGGTTTGACATTAAGTTGACTAATTTTTAGGGCAGCAATCACAGTAATTATTATTAACTCTCTTTCCCTCGACTCTCCTAATTTCTTTATTGCACTCAACGAATTACAAATTATATTTCAACATTGTAGGGCTTGAAATGAATACAAGTGGTGGGGATGGATAAAATTAGCATTTATTGAACAATGGGTCAAGCAGTCGTCTACTTCAACTTACTTTTTGAAGCTCAACCAAAAAGGTTGCTTTTTAAGATAAAAAAATGAAATGGTCCTTGATTTGGTGCCAGGAAGGGAAGTGTGGGTAGCAAGTGTCAACTTTCCAATTGTGTGAACTGTTGATGCATAAATATATGTAGAAAAGAAGTAAATGACCACACCCACCAGAACAAACCCCAAAAATCTACTTCCCTCTGTGGAATCTCAAGAATCCATAAATAGGAGGGTGGTAGAGGAGTAGTTTGATTTTGTCTCACTTAATTATATTTGTTTGTATTCCACAAGGAGTAAAAGTTGTTTGATCGTATGATTATAAGGGGGAGATGTTGAACAGGATTTAATGTGTCCCTGAATGAAGTAACTCATATTTTAGGTTTTGATTGAAATGTCAACTTTTACTTATTATCAGAACAGGAAAAAGGTATTAGACCCTTCATTGGCATGTGCCCTTGCTGGGTTTGGAAATGATCTGTGTTGACAGTTGTGAGATAAGTTGTGAAAATGATGATAAGCTTGGATATCAAGAGTCAAGGATCTTGAAGTTTGGGTTAGTGGTGCCAGTTTTCTTTGAGTAGTTTAATGAAATCTCGAGAAATTTGATGAAAGCGTCGTTGATCTCGATGGGATGAGTTTAGAAATGGATTCAAAGGGAAATTAAATATTTGTGGGGAAAGACATTAATTCCCGTAAAAGGATTGAGATTTACGGGTTTATGATGCCATAAAATCCCGATTTTACCCACAATTTTAGTACTCTTGAGCTCCATTTTAGGCTCAGAGAGACACTAAATCAAACTTAACGTGCTCAGTTATCAAGAAAAAGGAAAAAAGGGAATCAATTATACTAGCTTGATATTAGTTCCGTAATTCTAGACTTTATTTTAATTAATAAAAGAAGCCATCAGGTGGGGCGGAGTCCTGCAAATTATGTTGTCTTCCCTTAATGGATCTATTTAATTTACATGATTGATGATGATTTTACATGATGATGATGATTTACATGATTTTTTAGTCCCAAAAACTTGGATAATTTGGCAGCATTTTGATGACATTTATGGAAAAACATTGACAGCGGATATGGGAGGGAATGAAATTGCTTGATCCAAGGGTTTTGGGAGAGCAGATATATATGTACATAACTTTGGAGCAAATTAGTTGCTCGTCAATTTTATTACAATTTTATGTATTTATCATCCAAATCCACAAGATTATTATGTACTTTACAAATTACACTTCCTCAAACCAACTCCATGTAAAGCAACATTAATAAATAGATGTTACAGTTATTGTTGGGGGTGTAGTACTATAATACATAGAAAAAGCGGTGAGTTCTCAGGGAACTGCAATAAAACAAGGTTAATATGGATTATTGGCTGTAAATCTATTAAAGTATCTTTGCTAAATGGTTGTAAGCCTTCGAGTATCTGATAATTTCCCTTCTTTATTCGAACAAAGGTGAGGGCCTTTTTGTCAGAAATGTCCTCAATAATTAAGTAATGAGGGGGTGGGAGTTTTTTTTGGAAATGTTCTCGTATCCGTGAGAGATTTGCAGAATAAAGTTTCTCTTGTCATGTTACATCCTTCATTTCTAATGAAGAGAAGCTAATTGTCCAAAATAATAAATCTCAATTTATTGTATGTGACGAAATAGACGGCGGTGTGGCTTAGCAGGTTGTAAAATCTTAAATTGCCTATAAAATAAGTCGTAACTCTGACATTGACATCCAACAAACCAAACATTATGGAAAAGATCCTTTTTTTCAACTCATCACCTCAAAAGACTAGAAGATGACTATATTACTAATGATGAGAATGGTTAGAGGAATATAGAATCATAGCACCACGAATGCATCTGAAAGGCTTTTTGTGTTTTGCAAGTTTTGCAAGACTCTTCTTGATTTGGGCGTAGGCATTGGAATTATTTACATCAAGTAACTTTAAAAAGATAATTTATTCCATCATAAAACATTTGAGAATGTGTATTACTTAAGATTATGGATTTGTAAAAAAAATCCTTGTTATCCTAAAATATGAGGCTTTTGTAGGAGTCTTGTAGTTGTTTGTACTAAGATGTTGTGAGTTAGCTGTGTTATGGGACCCTAAATAAATGAGTTGAATGTCAAAATTGAATGCAGTTGAATACGTTTCAATCCAAGCGAGGCAATTAAAGTCATAAACTGACAAGTTTTAAAATTTTAAAATTCTCTTTCTTGTCCCATATTATTGTTTAAGAAGGGAAAAGGCTTCAGTTAGAATTTATTGCACTTGAGCAATATAAAATGTCTGTTCCTCGGATAGATCGGCTTCTGAAAAGTTTTCAAAAATTTCGCACCTCTCTCTTTAGTTAAAGTTCAGTTAGATGCAAGTTATGCATTTATTGAGGGTTCGAGGGGCAATAAAGTTTAATCGATGTCACGCAGATAAGCAATCATTGCCCTTCTTTCTTTTAAAGTCCCAAAACATTGGGAGTTTGTCTAATATTTACCAATAATTTGATGGAAAGCTTGAAAAATGTCGGGAATTTCGGAAATTTTTTATAAAAATTTTGGAAAATTTTGAAAAAAAAGCTTGCAACTCCATTGAAGACTGAATGGAAGGAGTTGACATTGGCTTGTGACTTTGATTCTTAAAGAGACCAGAACAAGTCAAAGTAAAGGAAAACAAAATTTAAGTGTCAAAGTGCCGATGAGAGGAGTGAACGTTATATTCACTTAAGAAATGTACTTTAGTTTTATTACCAGATAATTTAAGGTTCCCTTATTTTATTTTGTTTTATTGTCCCTAGATTTTGCTCTATACCTTGTAAAATATCATCCCTCAATAGCAGCAATTGCCTATAAGCCAGCAAACATTTCAATCTACATGACTTGAAATCATTTCAATGTTACATCAACGACAAGTCGTAGTGCTCATTGGAATTACATCACAAAGTTGTTATATCATATTAATGTGAATTTTGATTAATTCTTATAACACTTCAAGTTGTATCAAAAAATATTTTTTAATCGCGGAATAATGAGTCATGGAGGCGTTGATTTTCATAAACGAAAAAACCAACGTTGAATCAACACATCTTTGCTCTTGATATCTTTTGACTAAGACTTTGGGTTGTTTATACTTTGAGTAGTTTCAATAAGATATTGATGAGAAAGATGTTGAATTTATCAAAATTTACAAAGCAATTTAAAAAAGGTATTAGCTGGTTGGTTGTTTGTGAATGAGAATGAAAGTTAACATATATATATATGTATATACATAAATATATATGTATTTCATTATAAAAGGCTGGCTCGTCAACAGCTCAGCAGCAATCCCTCAATTTTATGACTTCACCCAAAACAGAGTTGCTGAAGGAGACAACTTATTTCCAAAATCCGTAATTACTCTTGACTCTGTTGTAAATCTCTTAATACCGGATCGAATGATGGCACTCAGGGTTTTATTTACCAAACAAACATCCGCGTCTATCCTACACATTGTATTTGCTTCAAAATCTGTCCTAACCTATCTTTATTATATCTATTAAAATAAGAGTTTAAGAATTTAACAAAGGGATTGATAGTTTGGTGTAATAAATTGAAGGGATCGGAAGCTGCACTGCACAATTTATTTATTAGGCTACAAAATATTGTCTAAGGTTAAGATTTTATTTTATTGCATTGTAGTGTTGTAATCCTGTCAACGGCCAATTTACATTTATTGAGGGATTATTGATCTAAAACTTGTCCCAATTTTTATTGTTCACTAGTATTCATTCCAATGCTACTAAGCACCTACTAAACATCTCCTTTGTACTGCAATTGATGAGGCAATAATTGTATATTGCAGTTTTGCATCCCATAAATAAATAAATCAATGATTTTCTCACTAATGTCACTCTTCCTTCTCAAATGATCATCATTCTAAGCATTGTGAGTGTAATTGCACCAAACTGCGGAGACAGAATTATTGAGAAGGAGGAGATGGGAATTTCATGGGAATGAATTTGATGTAGTACAACATTGTTGCTGCGATTTAATGAGAAAATTCTTGAAACTATATTTGGAGCAATCTAAGAATTTCATTTGTTCGAAGATGTTACATGTTTTTGAGCTTTTCCGTACCCATTTACATTTTATAACTCATAATTACACTTAATAACCCCCACTATGGTTCTTGAAGTAGATGATGATGATGGATGGTCGTATCAAAGGTAACTCAAAAAAGCCAAAAATAATAGAACTGATTAAACATTTATTAGAATTAGAATCCAAATTTTGGTAAGGCAAATAATTTCATGAAACAGCAGTTTAGAATATGTAGAAATGAGAGGAGAGGGGGGGGGGGGGGGGGGGGGG
>JAAOWG010000403.1:0-19637 GCA_036491945.1 Paranurophorus simplex
ATGCACAATCTACAAACAACAGCTGTTATGCTCCAACATCAGGGACGAATAATTACAAATGGATAGATGATTTGATTCAGAGGCTACAGAATGGGGTTTGGTTAAAATATGTTTGTTGTTTACTTAATTCATATGTTGTAATAATAGGATATGGTTGCATCTTTATCCTCTGATCTGATGTCAAAAACTGCTTCAATGTTCCGTGGTTGTCAAGCAGTGGGAATCGTTGCTTCTAATTTGGGATTACCAGAGCGCAAATTCCTCTCTTTAATTGAACTTTGGGATTTGACTGCATCCTCAGTAATTGGGAATAATAGTTTCAATGATAGTTCTGTAATTAGAACCTCAACACCACTAAAGAAAAACCCTAAAAAGACTCAGAGCTCTGTTAATCCTCCTCTTCCAACAGCTTCTTCAATTTCTTCAGGTAAGAAACAGCTGTTTGGTCCGCTGACTATTCCTTATGTCGTAGTCAATAATACAGGGAAACAACTTGTTATTGAGGATGGAATTCCTCCACCCAGAAGGAATCTCCTAGAGTTCTTCTTCTCGGAAGTACAAGATGATGAAAAGAGGGACCAACTTTTGTTGGAAGTGGATTTCCAGTCTTCATTCCCTATTTTGTTTGGAGCAAGCAAGGGAGGCTACTACCAAATGAGAGGAAGTACGACATGTACAACGCCTATGGTGAAACGGATGTGTCAATTGTTTCTTTATGATTACGTGGACAGTGAAGACAATGTTGTTTCAATTAAGCAAAGGGATTCTCTTTTAAGGATTTTACAAGGTAATGTATACATTATTTTTTATTTTAATGAAATAATCGTGAATCATTTTTAGAGAATGAAGAAAACCCGTATGTTCCAAACCGGGATATAAATTCAGAGGGAGTAGAAGAGGCGAGAGTAGAGCTTATGGCTTTCCTCAAAACAAACCGTCAAAATGATGAAAAATTCAATAAATTGATTGAAGCTGCTGCTGTAACCAAACCAATGGGAACAAGGTTTGAAGACATTGGTTACTGCTACACGGATGGAGAACAACGTACAAGTCTAAAAGCCAGATTTTCAAGTCGATGGAAATGGACCAAGTCACTAAAAAAAATACGAAGAACAAGCCACTCACCTCCCAGACTTGAAACTGTTAAATCACCCCGGATAAAGAGACTTCCAAAGGGAAAGGAAAAGAAAAAGGCGCAGGAAGAGCTCCTTAAATTTCTCAAAAAAAAGGAAGACAAAGTAGATACTTTGAAGAAACTTTTAGATGATATGGGGTGGAATCAAAATAGGGAGATTCATCATTCAAAAAAGTTGGGATACTTTGTGTTTCGGACAAATGGTAAAAGGCAATCGTTGAAGGCTATTTGTAAGGGAGGATGGACTGAAAGTGAGAGTTTGAAAGCGCGTAACAGGGGCAGGATTCTGAATCCATCGAAGCACGAGATGATAATGAAGAATACTCTAATTAGTAGAAAATTACTTAATGCCAGGAACCCTCCCATGAATATTGGATATATTGCAGCGATAATAACGGATAAAGAAATGAAGAAAGTGGGAAAAGGAGGATTGTTTAATGCAATTGTGAAACAACGTTTAAAATACAAAATATACCATGGAATTAACACTGCCCATGATGATGTTTTTTCCATGCGTCGAGGTCACTTCCAGTGTGATGCAAATTCAAAGATTTACGACGAGCTCATCAAATGCCCAACTACTAAATGCTTTGAACTCCTCTGCATTTTATGCGCCAACCCCCATGTTATGGAACAATGGGAGGCCTTTATAATGGTTCGTAATTATTTTTACCCCAATATCTAATGCTCTTGAGTGTTAAGTTTCCTTTGTTTTTAGGAGTACGCTGAGACATGGAATAGGGAGCAGCAAAATGGAGTAGAGTTTATTATTACTAAGACAGTTGCCCTGAACCCAGAATACGTCGAGATTGCTCAAGATTTAGCAATCAATGGAGTACCATTGTTCAAGATTGGAGCCGAACAGGATAATCCTCACCCCCCTTACTATGCAACTTTGGATAACGTTTTTCAGCTCCCTTACACGTTAGAAGAGGATGATATGAATGAGAGATGGATTTGTGGTAGCCGACTGGAACAGAATTCGTGGCGGGTAGTCGACGATCCATTAAAGGAGTTTGGGCCACGCACACATTAATTTTTGAAATTTAATAGAATATTTTTCACGGTGAACTAAATGATTTTGTAGAGCTTTATTGCCTTTTAGAGTAGTGATCTGTATCAATCTCAATGTATTATTGCAACTGAGCAAACCATTAAGTGTTTATTACCCTGGATTGGAATTAAGTTGACATTTAGGTTAAACTTTAAACTTTCTCTTGACTCAAAAATCAAATGCTTTGACAGTTTTTTGACTCAAAATCCTTCTTCCTATTTCTTACATTGACTCACAATTCATTGTTTTAGAACAAGTAAATTGGGGAATATTTTACTTCAAGCTCTCAGTTTACAAAGCTGCTACTTCAAAACTTTATTATAAATCTGTGGATATCTCAATTCCAGTACTGAATGAATTTAAAGTAAACCAAAATATGTATATTATAATTTTGTTTATTTTTTTGACATTCTTCCGTTTTATGTAATTTGTCCAAAACAGATTTGAAGATTGCAAGATTTTAAATTGAGTAAAGTGTTGAGTGATTTAGAAATTATGAAGCAAGTAAGGCCAAAAGCTTCAAATTATATGAATAAATTTATATTGAATAAATATAAATTAAAGTTACGTATGTTTTTTTAGTTAAGTAGTACAAAAGGATACTTTGCCTTGATTTGCTCAATATCCTCCAACAAAAGCTGAGCATCTAGTTTATAATTTACATGAAGTGTTCCATAGTGTGGATTATTTTTCCAAAAGGACTCAGATTCTTTCTGAAGTTGATACATCTTTTTGATTTCCTCTTCAGTCTGTTGTTTCGGAAGCAGGTTTTGCTGAATTGTGTTTTCTAATATTTTGAATTTTGCTCTTACAATATGGTGTTGCAATATCCCTAAAAATTAAACTCATTAATAATATTACATTACATATGTACCTATACAAAGCTAAAAATAAAATAGTAGCAGTCAAACTTGTAACTAGCCAGAGTAATTTCTATTCAAAGGATGGCACAACATTACCATATTTTCATTACAATTCTAATTGAACAAACCTTTCTCTGTTGAAATTCCAGGAGTGGTAACATCCCTAATTTTCAAAATATGTTCACAATATCCCATAAACTTGTCCAGTTCTTCAATGCTCAACTCATCCAGTCTTTTGCTTTGATGATTAATGATGCCTTGAGCTGCCACGGTCAAAATCCAATGGTTTGGATGAACAACAGTGTCCCTGTTTTCTAAAATAAAATCTTCCAAACTCTCAATCCCTTCTTTCTTGGCCATTTCTCCTTGTTCTGACAAAGACTCAACAAAAGCTTCCATAAATGATGAACACATTGAATAAGAACATTTGACACATTTCCACTCTGCTTCTGGATCAATTGAAGAAATGGGTAGCAAAACTCCATTTTTACATTTGAAACAAATGACACCCCCAGCCCAAGTCCCCATATCCGTAGGATCCAAACAGCAAGGGCATTTACAACAGAATTTTGCCTGATCTCTAATCCTTTGTTGTCTTTTGTGCACTCCAAACTTGTTGAAATCATAATTATAAGTTACACTAAGCATTTCTCCTTTTTTTATATCTACGGAGGCAGTGGCCCTTATTACAAATGATGGAGAATATGTAATAACCCAATTACAATTTGGACTACAAGAATGATTCATCAAGCATTGGAATGGATATATGAATTCTGCAAATCTGGAACAAAGGGACAATACTGCACTGTAATCCCCATGAATAAGGATATCTCCCTACTTACGAAGGACTTTCAATTCTTTTCTCAGTTCTTTGAATTGAATAACTATTTACATTGAGAATCCCCAAAACTCTATTCCAGTGTTCATTAGTTGAGAAATTTGGAAGCCCAAACTGGGTTCTAAACTCATTAAAATCCAGGTCCTCCTGCTTGGAATCCTTTATTTCATTTTCATACTGCAAATTCAACACGCTTCTCCAGATTTTTGGTTCCTTTTCCCGAAGGAGTAGTCCTCTTACTATGGTGAGCCCTTTGTAGCAGTTTTGTATAGGTAGGTTTGATGGAGGGAATGCAACGTTCTCTTGGGAAAAGAGATCACATTCATATTCACTATGGTATGAGGCCTAATAATAATTTATTTAGGGAAAATAAAGTGTGCATAGAACACAGGAGAAATAATAATTAACAAGAATATTAAAGGCATACCTTATCACATGTAGGTCCACATAGGGGCCATTTACATTTGTCACAACGGTAGCTCTCATTACCATCATTCATTACTACTGCACAGCCACAGCATATTGGGGTTGAATAATCTTCTATGTAGTCGGCACTTGGTCCGAAAAATGCTGGGTTTTCTTCAACAATCAGCTCGCCTGCTGTAATATCTTTCGAAGCTTCCAAATATTGACCATAAACAGTGGAGCGTTTTACAGTAAATAAACAATCCATTGAGAAATTATCACATTTAATGAAGACTTGGTCAAAAAAACAAAAAAAAACGTGGAGTATGTAGGACATTCAAGGACGCCTCTTTTACTCCCGCTTATGATTTAGTTGGTGAGTGAAAATGCGATTAAAAGTTGATGATGGACTCTTTATTTTGCCATGATTAGATCACAATTTAGACTTGGTCTTTTGTTCTTTTACTGAAGCAATTCCATGAATATTGAAAGACCCATGTTTGCCAACCCCAGCAACAAATCTTCCAGCTCCTACAACAGACTCTGTAGCAATTACTTCAAGACCTTTTTGCATCTCAAATTGGAGTGCTGACTCAAAATCCTTGGCATCATAAGTAGCATTGTATGCACTCATTCTATCCCGGTTAAGACATTCTTGGGGATATTTTGATATTGAACTAGCAATTTGAATTGCTTGACCAAGTGAAGTACCACAAGCTACTACCATGTTAGCTAATCCCATTTCAAAAGCTTCCTTTCCTTTTACTGGTCTTCCTGTTAAAATTAAATCCATTGCTCTGCTTAGTCCAATCAATTTAGGGAGGCGAACAGTTCCTCCGTCAATTAAAGGAACTCCTATATGAAACATAAATAATATAAAAACAATCACTCCAGTATTTTTTTATACTGCAATTACCGAATCTACGACAAAATACTCCCATCACTGCAGTATCCTCCACAACTCTGAGGTCGCACATAAGGGCTAACCAGTTAAAAGTTTTTAAATTAATTTAAGTTAAAAGTTTTTACCTAATTCCAGCCCTCCAGCTACAGCATATCCTAAAAAAATAACATATTACAGATGTTATAGACGTTCTGTTTTATAGTTACATATTGTAGGTACAATTTAAAGCAGACCTGAAATAGCAGCGATAATGGGTTTGTTAAAATATCTTCTAGAAGGACCCTGTTGAAACAAAATAATAATTTGTCCACCCGTTAATTATTCTCCCTTACCATAGGCCCTAACCCTTTATTGTTAAAGGGATTAAAATTGTCATAGTTCATCATATCTTGTCCTCCAGATGCTACTTCAGATAAATCATAGCCAGCACAAAACGTTCCTCCTTTTCCATATAAAACAGCAGCAGAGGCTTCAGGATCCTCTTCAAAGGCCCTTATAGCTGCGTCCAATGCTACAGCGGTTGCGTTATTTACGCAATTACGCTTTTCTGGGCGATTTATCCCAATTGTGGTGACAACATTTTGCATGTGCACCTTTTCAACGATTACCAACGGCCCGGTCTCATTGGCTGGTGCATCTACAACAAAAATGTTTAACTATCATCATATACAACTCATAAATCCTCCAAAAACCCCAACCTGGAGATGTTGAAGACTCAAATCTTTTTAGAAGCATGCAATTCACTATTGGTGGTGGGGGTTGTCGAAATAATGTAACTGCATTCTGTAACATTATTCTACCTTTTATGCTTGACGCCAACGACATTTCAAGTTCAGAGACAGAGGAATCCTGTGAATCTATCAACACTTTAAATATTTAGTTATATATGTAAGTCTTGCTTCTTGAACTTTCTTTGATGTAGCAGCTCTAATTTATTAACAAGATGTCAAGGTCGTTTAATCTTTATATCAATCCAGTTTAAGTATTTAGTCAGTTGTAATGTTGTAAAATGTTATTATTTAGCGGGTTGTGTTGTATGAAAAAGACAAGAAGTACTTAGAGAACGTGTGTTTGCATGAAATTTATTGATTTGTGTGATCCATCATAAGGGAATCTGGAGAAATATTTTCCACAGGATTTGGATGTGTTTGCATAAAATGTCGAACTAATTCACATTTGACAGTACCACACAAGCAAGGGATGGGATGCTCATCTTCAGCATCAAGACATTCAATATGAATTTTATAAAATCTATTTCCAGGTTCTAAGGAAGATTTTTCCAATATTATTTCCCATCCTGTTATATCTCCAGCTTCAAAGGATATGGGGTTTGGAAACACAACAACAGTTTGTTTCCAGTGAGTAGGAGGATCCCAAGGGGCGGTGGATAGTGAAGGTGGTTCATCTGGAAATTTTAAATAAAGATTTTAGACTCTTTACAATGCTTAATTATATTAACCAGATTCCTCATCAGTCAAAAAAGGAAATCCACAGTTAAACCAAATGCAAACACCTTGCACATCTCCATCATCTTCAATAGAAAAAAAACGTCGATCTTTTAAGCATTCTAGTTCCTTAGAAGTAACTTTCATGAGGTCTATCGTCCATAAAAGTTGTGGATCAGACAAAAGGCAGTCTCCAGATACCTTTGAAATCAAAAATTTTAGTTACATAATGTGCTGATTCAAATAAAAGTAATACAATAGTAATTTCTGGTTTGTCTTTAATCTTGGCAACTTCTGAAAAACAACTAAAGTCAAATCCGTATTGTGTTTCCAGCCAGAAATCATAATTTTTCCAAAGTTCTGGAACTTTACAGGGTGCAGCGAATATTTGAGAAGAGTTTGGAAACATTAATCCATCTTTTCTGAGAAATTTATCACGAGCAGTTATTACAGAATCCAGCATTGATTCATGAAGTAGATAGAAACCCATCCACTCCGAAACAATTATGTCGACTTGATAGTCAAGTGTTATATCTTCCACTTTTGAATGGATCACCTAAAAAGTAATTTAGTAATGATTGGCAAATGCATTTCCTTCAGTATGAAATTTTGTATTTACCTCAATCACATTTTCAAATCCATTTTGCTGAGCCACTTTTGGCAAATATTTGGCCAAATTCGAAGCTTCAACAGCAATTACACGTTGTGCTCCAGCTTTGGCACAGAATAAACTTAAAATTCCTATTCAAATTGATAATTGATTTACAGCCAGTGTATAAATAACTATGATTAAGTAATCAGGACATTCATTTACCCGTTCCAGCACCCACATCCATTACAATTTTTCCTTCAAATGAAGATTTGGCATTTTCAATGGCATGTTTATAAGCATTTGTTCTCACTGCGTCTTGTAGCATTAATCGGTGAACCTGGAATTATTACAATACGAATGTTAATAAGTTTGCATTGAATATGTGGGCAGTAGTAATAAATAAGTTGTGAACCGATGAAACATGCTTTTTATGAAAGACATTTTTCTTCCGGAAAATAATGAATCATATGTGCACGCATTTTCTACTGATCTATTTAGCAAGCACATTTGCTTTGATAAGAACCAGACCACCAAAGCAGAAGAACAGTCAATAAAAAGCCTTCTTGTAATAAACAGGGTTAATAATAACAGGTCGATCTCGTGTGGATATCTATTTTACATTTACAATTTCTCTCTCCTTCAAGTAGGTCATACATAAATATATTGATAAATATTGGGATAAGTCATGAGTTAATTATAACAACAGCTTAAAGGCGGCTTCTTGCACAGCATGAAATTTAGGATGCATGGATTGTCCAAACCACAAATTAAGAGTCACTGTGGTTGACTATTGGCTAATTAGCAAGTATTGATTTGTTTTTTCTTGCTCACACCCTGTATGAGAACAATATTTCCAGGAGCCAGGTAAAGAATTTTCAAGTCGTTTGATATGCTTTTAAGACGTTTGCTTCACAACTGAATGTCGACTGTTTTGTCATGTACATATGTATCATGATATTAATTCAGATTGCCAAGAAATGCCCAAATTAAATTGGATTAATAATTATTGTAGAGTATTGTAGAGTCTAAACGAAACCAAAAGATTCGTAAACATGGGGTTGGAAGCAATATGGACCGCAGCTGTGAACGAGTTTTTCGAATATGACACTCCAAAAATGGTAGCATCAATTATAATGACAATCAATTATAATTTGCATGACTATATAATGTTTCAGATTCACATTAAAAGCAGAAGAGTTGGAGCATTTAATCGTGCAGTTCAATTTATAATAATTCTATATATTTTTGGGTTAGAAAGCTTAACAATATATTCATGACTAGTCTGATCCTCTCTCTTTAGATTTGCAATCATTCACAAGAAGGGATATCAACAGGTTGATGATGTAGAGGGGATTGTCACTACCAAAGTCAAAGGAACATTGTACAGCAATTTAAGTGGTACATACATATACAGATACATACATTTATATGAGTTAATTTTTCGTCCACGACCCTTATGAATAGTTTTTGTGTTTTTAATGACAAAGGCACTGAAGAAGCTGTAGCACAGGAAAACGAAAATTTATATCACAGGGTGTGGGACACCACAGATTACATAATTCCAGCCCAAGGAGGAGATCTTGGAGGATTTTTTATAATAACAAATGTCTTTATAACTCCGAATCAAAAACGATCGGAATGTGCAGAGGATCCAGGGATTTTTGGATCTACTTGTAAAGTAGACGCAGATTGCACCCGTGGAACTGCATTATTAATTGGTAACGGGGTCATGACTGGAAAATGTGTTGATAGCCGAAAAAACGGAACAAAGACATGCGAAATATTTGCATGGTGTCCAGTCGAAGTTGATGAGCCTCCGTTATTGTAAGTAATGAATTAATTATAACGTCCCAAGTGTGAGGCCTATCTCTTTGATAATTCAGCAATGGTACTAAAGCCCTTTTGGAACAATCCAAATACTTTACAGTTTTCATAAAAAATGCTATAAAGTTTCCTACATTTGGGCCCATGTATGAGCGAACTAATATTCTTCAAAACGCTACAAAACGCTACCTACAAACCTGTAATCACCACCCAATTGATGATCCGTTTTGTCCTATTTTCATACTTGGGGATATCGTCAAACATGCTGGATTTGAGTATGAAACGGTGGCCTTAAAAGTAAATGATTGTATTACCAACTATTTCCTTTTTTTTGTTTTTGTTAAACATTTCTTTCCTTGTAGGGTGGAGTATTTCAAGTTCGGATAAATTGGGATTGTGATCTTGACTATGACTTTATGGAATATTGTCGTCCGGACTATTCTTTTAGTAGGTTGGTAAAAGAGCCTTCTATTTACATACATATGCACATATTTACATATGTATTAGATTTTATCCTTGCGCTTAATTGTTTCATTATTTCATAGAATGGATGATCCTAATGCTATAATGTCCCCTGGCTGGAACTTCAGAAATGCTCATTTCTATAACATAAATGAAAGAACCTTGTATAAGAATTTTGGAATCAAATTCCTATTCACTGTTCAAGGTAATAATAATCAAGGGCAACAATAAATGGCTTTTCTGTTTTCCTAAAGCTCTTTTTACTAAATAGTATTTTGTATGTTGTTCTAGGTCAAGCTGGAAAATTTAATGTAGTTCCCCTCATGTTGAACTTTGGCTCAGGGATGGCTCTTTTAGGCGTGGTAAAAATAAATAATCCTTTAAAAACAACCATATAAACATTTTGAAGTAATTGTTCAGCGTTGTTTTCATATAAACATTGTTTCAGGCCACAGTACTTTGTGATATCCTCATTTTCCACTTCACCAAAGACAAACAACACTACAAGAACTACAAGAAGGAAATCGTCACTAAACCAGAAACGCCTGTCGTTGAAAAAGAAGAAGCTTATGAAATATAATCAAGATGCAAACCCAACAACGTCAACTTTAAAACACCTTGCAAATGTTTACATGTGTAATAAATATTTACTCCTTATCAATTGAAATAAAGTTGAACTTACATCAAAATCCTGGTAGCTTAGAAAGTATTCATCATCCCCACCCCCACTATTCCTTTTGTTTTCCTCCATTTGAAATTATAGCGTAGATATTCACATGAAATGTTTTTTTTTGCTTTCACCCAAAACTTCAACGAGGTTGTCTCAATATCCCGCCCTCAACTTTCACCAAAGTTTCATGTTTACAAATTATTGTATTAAATCACAAGATACAGTTGGATGGGGTCTGTAGGGTCCCATTTGAGGGAAGCTGTGTCCCTATTCTTTGAATATGATACACCCAAAATAGTTCACATCAAAAGTAAAAAGATTGGAATTGTGAATCGGGGGCTACAACTTATTATAATTACTTATATCCTGGGCGTTGCCATCATTTATCAAAAAGGTTATCAGGAGCAAACTGGAAATATAGATTCAGTCGTTACAACCAAAGTTAAAGGCGTTGTACTATCGTCCCACAAGGGACTCAACGTTTCAAACAACTTTGGAGGATTAGTATATCAAAGGATATTTGACCCTGTGGACTACGCTATTCCCTCATGGGGTGGGGATAATGGAGCATTCTTTATTATGACGAATTTAGTTATTACGCCTAATCAAACAAGGGGAATATGTCCAGAGGTACTGTAATTTACTAAGTAGTATAGTACGAAATAGAGAGAAAAATATTGGATTTGTAATAATTTAATTGATACAGGAGCCAAAAATCCCAGGAGCAATTTGTACAGGGGATGATGATTGTGAAGGGGGGTCATCTTTTGAGGTTGGGAATGGTGTATTAACAGGACGTTGTGTGGACAGCAGGGTTTCAAAAATTAAAACATGTGAAATACATGCTTGGTGTCCTGTTGAAATCGATGAGCTTCCATTGTAAGAATTTACATATAGACAAGAATATGATTCTAGGGTTTGAAAATATTTTTTACAGCAACGGAACAAAAGCTCTGCTGGAAGAGTCAAGGAAATTTACTGTTCTCATTAAGAATTCTATAAGATTTCCAGATTTTGGAAAGGATTACAATCGACGAAATATTTTGGAGAATAGTTCAAAAGAGTATTTGCAAAATTGTACTTACAACAAGGATAAAGACTCGTTTTGTCCGATATTCAGGATAGGAGACATTGTTGCAAATGCTGGGGAAAATTACACCCAAACCGCAATCACTGTATGTTGGTATTCTCTAACTTGTAATAATTACGATGTGCATGGGGGTTAGATTTCATAATTTGTTTTGTAGGGTGGAGTGTTTCAAATAACAATTTCCTGGTGTGTAATTTGTTTTTATTTTAACATTATATTAATGAATAGGCAGAAGTACTACCCCTGTGATAAATTACAAAAGACCAAATGCCTATGGTTGAGAGTGGATGAATTGAGATATCGTTATTCAATTTAATTTTCATATATTAGGAATTGCAATCTGGATTTTGATTTCATGGAATATTGCCGTCCACGATATTCCTTTCAAAGAATGGATAGTCCAAAAGCATTAATTTCTCCAGGATGGAATTTTCGAACCGGACATTATCATGAAGAAAATCGACGAACTTTATATAAAAACTACGGAATTAAGTTTATCATTAATGTAGAAGGGAAAGCTGGGAAATTTAACCTCGTACCGTTGCTGTTTAATACTGGAGCTGGTTTGGCTTTATTGGGATTGGTTCGTAACAATAGCTTCTTGTAGTAATTGCAAAGATATATTTAGGCAAATATCTTGTGTGATATCCTTGTATTGAGATGTCTCAAAAATCGACATTATTATGAAAACAAAAAATATCTTTTCGTGGAAAGTCCGATTGACGATGGCTCTCACGATCAGGCCCGTGTTGATGCTCCGTATTCTCGTCTTGATTCTGTTCAAGAGATTCAAGAGGACCAACTGAGGGCCAGGAGTTCTATGTTAACTAATAATAGTGGAAATGATAATTGCGGATAATATGTCAATGACAAAGTGATCTGACAATTTATCCAAACTGATGTATGGACCGAACACACTGAACAGTTACATTTAATCTGACGATTAATGTAGTATTATTTAATCATTAAAAATTATTCCTTGTTGTCTGTGATGTAGCGTAAATTAGGAAGGGTAAACGTATTGATAAACCCCAAATAAAACAAATTCGTTGAATAATATTTAATACAATGACGTTGCATGAAGAGTCAACTGCAACTGGAATATGCAACCTTTGTTTTGGGGTACTTTGATTTAGGTTGGTTTTAAATTTCCCGCTCCCTCAGTTTTGGGCTATTGCTTCAACTTGAAACAACACGGAAGTTCATCAATCATTTAATTGCAATTGGAATCAAGGGAAGAAGGAGGGGTGTGGTTGTTTGTGATTTTGGAATATGAAACAAAAGAGTGTGATCTCAAGATATAATCATTCAAAAAAACTTTAATATTCCTCAGAATATTTAGGGGAGAAAGTTGACCTTGATTTTTGTAAGTCTAAACTTTGCATAAGGATTTTAATAATAATGAGAATGAATACCGTGGTATGAATATAGGTTATTATCAGGGATTATAGTTTGTTAAGGGATTTTATTTGGTTTATTTAAATCCCTACTGGATTTGACTGATTTTAGGGTTGTCAGAGGGGATTTGGTTGAGGTTTTCAACGCTAATGCTAATTAGTCATTCATACCATAGAATTGCACGTCAAAGGAAACTCCCGTTGCATCTCATGAACTAAAGTCAAACCCCATAGGTGTACGAAAAAGAAAGTAAAATAAATAGGATATTTTTAGAACAAAGAAAACTCTGGCCACAATCATATTTAGCCTTGTCAAAAAAACATGTGGCCTAAAACTGCTTCAATAAAGTGAATAAATTAGAATTATAATATAATGACTGGGTTGTATGCTAATTTACATTAGAATCAAGTTGTCATGTATTTGGAGGATAATTTGGAGGAATTGACATGAAATGTATTCCGGATGGATGTGAAATTGAATAAAATTGAATTTCACAGCACCATTTCTATTCTGATGATATTGTTGAGTATCTATCTCTAAAATGAGGGATGATAATGAATGAAGATGATTGAAAATATGTTTATATTTAGTTGATTACGCAGATACTTGAGAGAGGAGATTTACGTCACTAATGTAACTTTTTTTGCCCTTGCAGTTCCAAGAGAAATCAGCAATCATCTGTAATTGTTATAAAGTAGAGAAGAGGAAAAGTTGTTTTTAATAATTGGTGACATCTTGCAAGTGCAACTGAATTCTAATTGCCTGCATTCTCTTTTAATTAGTCTATTGTACAAAAGTGAACATATTTCAGAGTTGCATGATGGAATGTTTAATGAGATATTTCATAGTTTGCAACGAAATGTGTCATTAGTGAGGGGCCATTTTTGTGATTGCATACAGAATTCGGTTTAAATTAAAGCAACGCATTTGTGTATGTTGCTTGGCGTTTTAAATTCTAAACAGTTTTGTTGCAAGTTCATTGGATTCTGGACAACACTACTATTTTAATACATGTACATAGTTCACTTTTAAAGGTGGGGTTTATGTGAAGAGTATTAGAGTATTATTACATACTCGTCCTATCGTAATGGACAAAAATCAATAGTAGTTGTGATAGCATAAAAACGGCAGTCTTCTTTGCTCACATTTTTGTATAAATATTAAAAAGGACATTATCAACAGGCTTTCTCTAGAAATGGCTGGAGCCCGAATTTTTGGCTTTGATCCAAGGAATTCATTGGTAAGTATTCGATAATTATATTATTTAGTACTCAAGTATTAAATATTTATTTATGTAAGTATTTATTACTGAAGCTAAAACCTTGGAATTTTAGAATGATGAACCGACAAAATTGTTAAGACTAAAAGTGATTGCGGGTCATACACTTGCTAGGAAGGATATATTTGGTGCAAGGTATTTGATTAAATTAAAGCTCAAGAAATGGAATTAATAGTGTCAATTTAATAGTGATCCTTATGTAAGAATTGACTTGAATCCTGTGGAGAGTGAAGAAGCTGTTGATTCGGTTTTAACAAAAACTAAAAAGAGGGTACACACCTTTTTATTTTATGAAAAATTATTATCATTTTGTTCTAAAAATCATTTATTTCCTGTTTATAATTGTTAGACCTTAAATCCAACATGGGATGAAGAATTCATATTTAGGGTCTTACCTTCACAACATAAATTAGTGTTGCAAGTATTTGATGAAAATAGACTAACAAGAGATGATTTCCTCGGTTTAATAGAAGTACAGCTTATGACCCTTCCAAAGGTGAACAACAAAGACAATCATACAGCAAATATGAAACAATTTAAAATCTAAACTTTATTTTGATATTAAGGAGGCTGATGGTACTGTTATACCTCCAAAAAAGTTGAATCTTCAACCAAGAAGTAGTCGTAGTAAAGTTAAAGGGTACCTGACAATTTATGCGGCCTTTATTCCTGATCCATCTGACCCGGATATTCCAAATGGAAACTCCATTGCACCAGTTGCACAAGGCTTACAGTCACTTGAAATCAACTCCCCGATAAGTAACGGTGTCGCTGATAATGATAATTGGATGCTTTTAAACAATTCAGTTGCACAAACGACGGATGGAGCTGCAGCTAGGGTTGGAGATCATTCAAGGGTACTAATTACCCGCTGTTTTTAATGTTTCATTATAAAAACTAAAATACAGGCAAACGAAAGCCTTCCTCCACTTCCTCCTTCATGGGAAGAAAGGCAAGATGCTAATGGACGAACATATTATTGCAACCATAACACAAGAACAACGCAATGGGATCGACCTATGCCAGGGTAATTGTAAATTTTAACTCAGTGTATATATGAAATAATAATAATACTCTATAAATATTGTTAACGTATTTATTTACGTTTACTATTTAGAGTTTTGAATCGCCCTGAAACATCGGCTCAGGAAATGCAGGAAGTTGGACGGAGGTTTCATATTTCTGTTGATGAAGACGATCAATCAACATCTAGTCAAAACCAGGTAAAAATTATTTAGAAATGATTAATTTGTTATATATTTTCTTAACTTAGAGCCAAACTGATTCTCCTCAAACTGATACATCATCCGCGAGCAATTCTCGTCGCAATTCGGTAATATATATACATAACTCTTTTAAACAATATGATATGAATTTTGTATAGACTTTGAACAATGATGGGTTGCCTCCAAATTGGTCATCACAATATGCTCCAAATGGAAGAATATTTTTCATTGATCACAACACTAAAACTACTACTTGGATCGACCCTAGAACTGGAAAACCATCACCAACAAAGACTTCGACGACTGTCAGAACTACAAGACCTCGACATGATGATCTAGGACCTCTCCCTGATGGCTGGGAAGAACGCTTACATACGGATGGACGAATATTTTTCATTGATCATAGTACGTTTGTTTGTTTTGTGCTACTTTTGTACATTGATTGCTATCTGCAACTCTTAATAATTAATTTACAAATTATAGATACAAGAATAACTCAGTGGGACGACCCTAGATTGTCTAATCCAAAAATTGCTGGACAGGCTATACCATACTCTAGAGACTACAAAAGAAAGTATGAATATTTCAAGTCTAACCTTAAACGACCTGTAAGTTTTTTAATAAAATGCAAATCTGACTCATTATTGTTTTGACCTTGAATCCTGCTCTTGCAGAATTGTGCTCCTAATAAGCAGGAAATCAAAGTCCGGCGTTCACACATTTTGGAAGATTCTTATCGCATAATATCTCAAATTAACAGACCAGAATTGTTAAAGACAAAACTTTGGGTAGAATTTGAAGGAGAACCAGGTAGGGATCAAAACTTTGAAGTGCAATGGGATAAACTTTTGTATGATCACTCAGGTCTAGATTATGGGGGGCTTACCCGAGAATGGTTCTTTTATTTGAGTAAAGAAATGTTCAACCCATATTACGGCCTCTTTGAGTACTCAGCCATGTAAGATGAAACATTATTATAAAGCGTTACAAATAGACACTTGGAAAATTTTATTTCAGGGACAACTATACATTACAAATAAATCCATTTTCTGGACTATGCAATGAAGATCACCTAAGTTATTTCAAATTTATCGGCCGAGTGGCTGGAATGGCCGTATTCCACGGGAAACTCTTAGACGGTACTAGCAACAATTGAATACCAACAATTTATTCCTCTTTTTAGCGTTCTTTATACGTCCATTTTATAAAATGATGCTTGGAAAAGTTATTGAGCTGGAGGATATGGAAAGCGTGGATATGGGTAATTTCAGTTTTGTATTTTCAAAAGTTAATTGTAGAAACCAGTGGAAACTTGTATTGATTCAACGTATGTCGATTTTTACAGAATATCATCGGTCATTACTTTGGATTAGAGATAACGACCCAACCGAGCTAGAGTTAACATTTTGTGTGGACGAAGAAACATTTGGTATTACTAGTCAGCGAGAGGTATTTACTATTTTTGTATTCCTCGTGATTGCTTAATTCTAAATGATTATTATTATAAATATATTTCATTATTATTATATATTGAATATTCTTAGTTGAAACCAAACGGTGCCCAAATTCCGGTGACAAACGACAACAAAAATGAATACATCAAGTATGAAGAATTTATTTTAAAATGATATTGAAACTTGTGTTTGTATTAGACTTGTCATTCAATGGAGGTTTGTTTCAAGAATCCAAGAGCAAATGAACGCATTCTTGGAGGGTTTCAATGAAATCATTCTCACATCACTTCTCAAAATTTTTGATGAAAACGAGTTGGAACTTTTAATGTGTGGAATGTAAGTTATCTCATCTCACTTGCCGACATCCTTGTCGCATTGACAACAATCATCATGTACACTTGGATCAACTGTACAATTTAATTGTTCTTTCGTTTCAGACAAAACATTAATGTAAAAGACTGGAGGCAGAACACTGTTTATAAGGGCGACTATCATCCAAATCACATTGTTATACAATGGTTCTGGAGAGTACGACTAATTTTCAAAAGAAATGTTCTTACTTTATTATTATTATTATTATAGGTAGTGTTGACCTTTGACAATGAGATGAGAGCTAGACTTTTGCAATTTGTCACGGGTACTTCAAGAGTTCCAATGAATGGTTTTAAAGAACTGTATGGTTCAAATGGTAAGTAAGGGGCTTCTCCATATAAATTGCACTTTTTCTGACAAAAATACAATCTCAGGTCCACAATTGTTCACCATTGAAAAGTGGGGAACGCCAGATAATTTTCCACGAGCCCATACATGGTAATAATATCCTAAAAATCTAACCTACAAAGTTCTTTACTCCTTATTTATTTTTCTGTAGCTTTAATCGATTGGATCTGCCTCCATATGAGAGTTATCAACAGTTAAAAGAAAAGTTAATCAAGGCCATTGAAGGATCACAAGGCTTTGCTGGCGTGGATTAAGTTGTTACTGCTTTTGACTTTAGGTGGAAATAATACTATGTGAAAATATTATTTCTATATTGTACTAGGACCTAAATTTAAATTTACCATATATCATTTGAAGTTCAGCTCAAATTGACTCTAAACCTGTATTGCCTACTTGACCATAATTCAAAAATTTTCGTGTGATATGTACAAGTTCAAGTAGGTGCTATTCGTAGTTTATGCTTGTCAGCTTATTAGAAGATGTAGTTTTGTTATTATTGGTTATGTAAAAGTTGTATTTAGTTATCCACTTAACGTGTGTTGACAGTGTTGAATATTTTGTTTGAGCTAGAAATTTCTTTGTTCATGTAGCACTCCTAATACAATTGATGCAATATTTTATTTGCAATTTAAGTACCGTCGTGGGTGATGAAAATAAGGATGCTGTTGCTCTGTACAAATTGGCAGCATTTATATAACTGGTGCTATTTAGTGGTACAAGTAAAATATTCTCAGTATATTCGCTATTAAATGTTGTGCTTATAATCATTCCAATTAAACATTCAATATTAACTTATGTAGTAGTGCATTTGGCAGTGTTGGGTAACTTGACATGCTGGTCATAAGAACGTATGTATCCATTACGAATATGCCTTTATAATACTAATTTTTAAATGTTCGAATAGGTTATAGTAATTTCTAGATTTTTTTGTCATTGCTAATTCGTACATATGTAATCCTGTTCATTTTGCTTCCCATCATGAAGATAGATCAACGCATAATTTATGTATTATTATTGTGTATAAACCTCTATTTGCAAAGAAATACATTGAATTCTTGTGACATACCCAAACTAAATATGTAGATTTGATCATTATTATCATACTTGTTTGTTATATTATATTTTATTATGCATTCATAACATACATTAATTATTGAACATCGACTAAATGCAAGTTGTACATAAAATCAAAATCAAAGATTTGCTTTTGAGAGGGTTAAAAAACATTTAATTGAGACGTTTAATGTCTTATTTACTATTATCTACATAATTTAGTTTTATAAAAAATTGTATCCATATCGCTCCTCCCAATTTTTATGCATAGTTACATCTACTCAGTTAAATCGACAAATAGCTTGAAGCACGTTTTGAGAATACCAACCTCAATAATGGTGAAAGTGGAAATAATTTGTCTTGTCATTTTATACATCGAAATAGCTAATTCTAATTTATATTAATTTTTACAGTTTAGCCCGTCAAATAATTGATCTCAATTTCTGCGACGGCAGAAGGCCAACGGCCAATGCCTTATCTTAACTCAAACTTACTCATCCCCAGTTGGACCCCGCAGCCTTCTCTCCAAAACTGCAATTTGATTCTTCAATCGGGCTTTTTCTTGCTGCAACTTTTCAATTGCCTCTTTGTAATCCTGTATTATCTTGTTTTTGGAATTATGGTGGTCCCTGCACTTTTTAGCCTTTTGGATCCTCCGTCTCATTGTAGGAGACAATCCAGGAACCGTATGATCCAGCATATATAGTGGGGTCCTGGTTGGAGGAGGATCAACGTACCTAATAAGAGAATATCTTAGAGTGTATTAAATAAGGCTTCAAGACAATTCAACAAAGGATAACAGTAAGTGTTAATCGTAGAGTTGTACATATTAAAGGCATTAATATTAATAATATTACACTTTTTCAAAATCAGTGGGGGTTGTCTAGGCTTGTCTTTTCTCATTAAAAAACCATAATTTTCAAAAATTTGTGTTGGCCAACCTGACTCGGGCTAAAAATGCATGCTTTTTCAAACTTTGAAAAACCCGATAGTGCCTGAACCTTTGGCCTTACCCCATTAAGGGTGTCTGTATTCGTAATCAGCATGAAAAACTGAACAAAAGAGAAAACTACAAAGTTTTATCCAAATCTGAGATACGGGGTGAAAAGAAATAGAGTACCTCCTATGGACAAGTTGCTGCTTTCTTTTTCCTCCCTTATTGCTGAATGAAGAAAATACTGGAACCACGGGTTCCTCCTCTTTCGGCGTTTCTTCAGGAAACTCC
>JAAOWG010000404.1:0-19613 GCA_036491945.1 Paranurophorus simplex
ACGTACCTTTGTATACAATGAAGTTATTAGCAGAGGAGGACGTTGATGAAAAAATAGAAACTAACGATATGGATTTGCTATTTAAATAATAATTGAAACAACAATAAGAGGAAGTATGGAAGTAGCACGCGGACACGATGATGATGATGCTTTATATTTTGTATTTGGCGGTTTTGGGGAAATGTGACTCATGTGATTAGTGAGCGCGAGGGTTTAAAAAACTTTTCACGGCTATTAGTATATTGATATTTATTCATTCATTCTCCTAAAACCCAATAGTAATACTGCACTACCACCCCCACTTCCCCCATCCTTGATCTATTTCATCTCATGATTTGCATTCTATAATGTCTCTCGTCCTTTGAGTTTCTTGGATATTTAGGACATGCAGAGAGGGAATGGGTCACAGATCAAATTTGGAGGATGAATGTAAGATCATGTAAGAATAATAATGTTTCTCTCTTTACTTTATTCAGCATTCATGAGATATGTGGGTGAGGGAATTTATTTAATGTAAATTACACTTCAATCTCTGAGTCAACATTTATCGTTGAATGTTTAATTTAGAGAAGTGATAAGAATGCATGATTTCATCCATACTTGCTTGATTCACGGTTAGTTCAAGACGGTTTGAGGGGGAGGTAAGATTTTATTTAATATTAAATAGAGATGTGCCTTCCTTTGAGCATGATTAATTGTACAATGGAGGATAACAAATTGAATTGTTCATGACTTTGAATTGAAGGATCAAGGTTGTGGGATAAATGGACTGGAAATAACATACAATAACTCCAAGGGAAAGTGTCAAGTGTCACGCATACAAGTTAATGAAACTTTTCACAGAATAACACGATTTTTGTCTTATCACAATTATTAGAAGGGACCGGAGGGAGGAGAAAGATTCTGTTTTTTCTTATATGCTGCTCGAGGATTATTGAACATTGTGGTTTTGCATGTGAAAAGAAATATTCATTAATTGACTCAAATCCTTGTGGTGAGAATTTAATTTATAAAGATTAGGTGATGATAAAGGTATCACTCTGTGTCTGGTGGGGAAAGGCGAGGCCATTCATGATTTTTTTAAAAGATAAATCTAAAAGGGAACTTTGACTTTGCGTATCCGCTCAAAAGAGAACAAATGTAGATTGATGTCTCTGTTTTCTTGGGAGTTTAGGGATTAGGAGTATTGATTAGCCACCTTGTACTTCACTTTTTTGATAAAATTTAATAAGGGGATTGAATGAAAAGCAAAAAGTTGATGCAGGACGGGGTACGAATTAGACCAACGTAAAATATTTCAATGAAACAATCAAGGACGAAGCTTGTGTTGAATCCGAGAATCAGAAGCATTGTCCAAAAACAATTATGCTAGCCACAGGAAATTATTGAACTTGTTCTACCCCAACTGTATGGTCCATTATTTGTGTGAATGGTAGATTTAGAGGCATACAATCCAAAGAGTTAACAACAATGAAAATTACTACTGTGTATGCGAATGATTATCCGTTGGATTAGAGTGGATTCGTAACAAGCCGTTCAAGGAACGAAATCTGGGACTCTGGATTGCATGTTGAAAAGAACGCTTTCTCTTCCTTTTACCGAAAGAAAATTTAGTATAAATTCCTAGATTGGCTGCACGGGTGTCTCATTTTTGCTATCCCTTTCTTTTAGAAAGCATCAACTTGTGTACATATTTATATGTGCTATCTTGTCATTGTGACATTCGATATTTTGAATAATCGGTTTGTTAATATTTGATGATTTCCATAACCCAATCAATCAATCCAAAATAATATCCAAGTCCAAGCAAGACATAGCCCAATTGCAATACTATTTGAAATTATATTTCGATATTGACTTTCTTTAGAATTTGTCCTACTCCTTCAATTCCACTATTGATTGAAAATCATGGACGACAATAACGAAACTTTAAAAGTCCATATGAGGAAAAACAGCTATCGACAAAACAGGGTTATTCAGCCCCTGCTCACTGGTATAAAATTCATAATGTTAATAGTAGTCTTGACCAGATAATTAATAATTTGATGGTTTTCGTTGCAGATTTGTATCAGTTAACAATGGCATATGCTTACTGGAAAGCACAAAAAATAAACGATACTGCAACATTTGATCTTTTTTTTAGAAAGAATCCATTTTGCGGCGAATTTACAATCTTTGCCGGACTTGATGAAGTACTCAAGTTTCTGGAAAACTTTCAATACTCCGCTAGTGGTAATTACAATGATTTATCTTTAATTTTATATCATTATTTATTTATGTTTTTTATATTCAGATATTGAGTACCTAAAGGAAATTCTTCCCTCATCCGTAGAACCTGCTTTTTTTGAGTTTCTGTCTAATATTACCGCGGATGAGATCACTGTGTATGCAATTGAGGAAGGATCCATTGTTTTTCCTCGAGTTCCCTTGTTAAGAATCCAGGGTCCTTTGATTGTAGCTCAATTACTCGAGACAACTTTGTTAACATTAGTCAATTATGCTAGTCTTGTGGCAACAAATGCCGCTCGTTACCGTATTGCTTCTGGTCCTAATGTGCAACTTTTAGAATTTGGACTTAGACGAGCTCAGGGACCAGATGGTAAATATATACTATATTTATGATAAATTGATAAACATGCTTTCAACTAAGAATGAAAATTTTAAGGTGGTTTATCTGCTTCAAAGTACTCATACTTGGGTGGTTTTGATGGCACCAGTAATTGTTTGGCAGGAAAACTATATCAGATTCCAGTGAAGGGCACACATGCTCATGCCTATATTTCTAGCTTCTCGGATTGTAAAGAATTAAAAACACGGGTATATATAAGCGTGCGATTTTATTTGTTAAACAATTTTTTTAATACCAGACCCTGAAACACAAAGAGACAGGAAATGAAATAGATTTCATTGATCTTTGCAATGAATGGAAGGAAAAATTAACACCTTTTTTAAAGGTCTTGATGGAGGAATCTTCAGATGGCGAACTAGCTGCATTTGCTTCTTATGCAATTGCATTTCCTTCGTCTTTCGTCGCGTTGGTCGATACGTACGATACCGTGAGGTAGAAAAGCAGTTACTCTCCTGTTAGTGTGTCAATGTTTACCAATTTCTGTCACTTCTTGAAACTTTTGACACTGGGTGTTTTTCATCCTCTTTTCGCAGTTTGCTTTGTATGTTTCAAATTTAAGGATGGAGAGAGACTGCTGAATGCTTAGTTTTGTTACGCCTTGGTTTCTGTTATTTTTTCCTTTTATTGTTTGTGATTAATAATGCTTTAAGAAATTTCTTTCCATCAACAGCTTTCATACAATAATGAACATTTTATTTCAGGAGTGGCTTGCTGAATTTTTCTGCGGTTGCAATGGCCCTTAATGATTTGGGTTATGCCCCCGTTGGTATAAGAATTGATAGTGGAGATCTTGCCTACTTGTCTAATCTTGCAAGAGCTTCGTTCGAGCGCATCGCTGCAGAGTACGTCCATGAAATTATAAATTGTTCAGCATTTGTATAACAGAGCCAGAGTTTACGTAATCATTATTATCTGTCAGCCCATGTTTATATGTTTATCTCTCAAAAATAATGGCAAGACTGAAAAAATTCGGAGATTAGCTTTACCGTTTAAATCAATTGCCGGTGTGCGTCGTCAAAATTTATTTTGACCCAGTTTGTTGGTGAAAGTAAACTTGTCACTAAAATGCAAATTTATTGTTTGATATTTTGATTAGAAACTACTCAAATTTTCAAATTGTATTGAATCAAAACTCTTGGCTCGGGATTTATTGTGCACTGATAGTTTTATAGTTTTGGCTAATGATTCAGGTTTAACGTGGAATGGTTTCGAGACTTAACTATTGTGGCCTCTAACGACATTAACGAAGAAACGATTTGGTCATTGAATGAACAAAGCCATAAAATAAATTGTTTTGGAATTGGAACACATTTAGTCACTTGTCAGCGTCAACCAGCTTTGGGATGTGTTTACAAACTTGTTGAAATTAACTCAGAACCTAAAATAAAACTTAGTGAAGACGTTGAGAAAGTTACAATGCCTGGAAAGAAAGACCTTTATCGGTGAGTTATTTCAGACCACTTGTAGCATTGTCTGCAATAAATTGTAATGTAATTAAAAAGTCTGTATGGAGCTGATGGCCACGCCTTGGTTGATCTTTTACTACAAGCTGGTGAAGAACCTCCTGCTGAGGGTACAAAAATTTTATGTCGACATCCATTTCATGAGTCCAAGAGGGCGTGGGTCATTCCAAATAAAATTGAATGCTTATACAAATTATTTTGGAATGATGGAAAGATTTGTCAACCACTTCCTCATTTAAAAGAAATACGTCAACGGGTTACCGACTCTCTAAAGACAATTCGTCAAGATCATAAACGTAGTCTTAATCCAACTCCATACAAGGTATACCGTTGCATGTATTTACATGCATACAAGTTGTTACAGCATTAAATGTTTACAGGTTGCAGTCAGCGACAGGTTGTACCACTTCATTCATGATTTGTGGCTTCAAAACGCTCCTATTGGTGAGCTATCCTGACAAAAACAGACGGAGGATTTCCTGAAACTTAGTCATATAGAGATTAATTCTTCAATACGGGCACATGGACTCCGTAATCAATTCATTTAGTTTCGTTTTTTTCTCAAAATCAGTAGTTACAATTTCAGAATTGTCGATTTATTTATGTTCCGTTTATTATACTTCATTCAAATATACTTAAATTGCATATTTGCAATTGCATAGTCAGGCATATGTAATTGAATTAATAGCACGTAAACTGTTCAAGTAACTCGTTCCAAGTTAAACATTCTATTGCATTAATGTATAGTAGAATTGGAAGAATGTTTTAGCTAAAACAATTCATGAATGCAATTACTATGTAAAGCACAATCTATTTTTGTTATCAGCCATGATTTTTGACTCGAGTAGTTCATTTAATCTTTTCTGAATCGTTTAAACGAATGGAAACTATTTTTTGTAATGTTACTATTTTCAATAGTCAAAAGGTAAATGCATAAATAGCAATACACGACAGTAAATATTAACAAGAAAGAATACATAGAGTTGATACTGGATACAATTTACTGGTACATATAAAAAATCTATATTTGCTAATTAGATGTCTATTTGTGGTTGTAATTTGTAATGTAAGAATCGTAGTTGAATAAAAATTGCTAATATAATCTGTTATTTCATTCAGTCAATTTTATTTTGCGCTTTACTAAAACAGTATTGCAAATTGAAATTTTTACATTTATTCCATTTACGTATGTTATGTATTATTATTGAAGCTCTGTGTCAAGACCAAATATTTATGATTAAAACTGAAAAGGATTATTAAGCGCAGCTTGATTGGAAAATGCATTTGCTTGAGCATTGGATGAGTCGAAAAATGGATTTGAGAATGAATTTGTTGCGGAATTGGCTCCTGTAGATGAAAATCCGTTTGAGCCAAATAATGAACTCTGAGAATTTGCGTTTCCAAACGACATTCGGTTTCCTCCAATATCTGAAGAAAATGATTGACCTCCACCGAAAGTTACTCCCTTTACAATTCAAAACATCATGAAATGATTAATCCTCAACAAGAATTATTAATCAAACTTTACCTTAGGTCCCATGTTTATAGTTTGTGCTACATCAAAAGCTCCGCCCCCACCATTACCACCAGGTATATTAAACGCTTTGCTTGCCGCAAATGATGCTGTGATACTTCCATCAGGATTTTGTTTGAAGGTTTGCCTTGGTTGTCTTTCTTCTCCAATATTGCGGTTAAAATCTTCATGCTGTAAATCGTTGAAATGGAAAATTATACGTACATATATATATCAAATTAACAAATATAGCAGATTATATGTGCGCTTTTACCAAAGTGAATGATTCCGACATTTTATTAAAAATAAATATGACTAAAACTAACTGAAATATTTGCTTGACCATGTTGTCCTTGTCCGTGTTCAAAGTAGACTTATAATAAAATAGCACAAATGTTTTCTAAAGATTTGAAAATATGAAGTTCATTTTGTGTTTGTTCATCTAAAGAGTAAATTTTAATAAAATGGATTAGCAATTTGTGTATGCAATCTAAGAATCCTATACATTTAAACTATGAAAATCCAATCTTTATGCACTCTACATACATGCATACCCTGTTATCTTTATCGGCTCCCAACAACTTAAGTATTACATATGAATGAACAAATAAATAGAGAAAACACAATAATAGATGCAAATTCATCGATACTCGAAAGCATTTTGTAGTAAATACATAAATATACAGATATTTTAGAGCAACATTACATGGTTATGGCATTACATTTTTATGAAAATGATACAATAATGCAAATGGTAAAAAATTAGTATATATTATTTATGATTACAAGCATTTGTTAGAAACGTCAAACCCCATTTGAATGGAATGAAAATAATTAAAATTATACGGCACCACAGTGCTTGATGAATCACTGCATCTTCATCCAGAAAGCATTTTTGTCCAGCCACGCTACATATAGATTAATTATTAAGTTCACGTTTTAATTAATTAAGGAAATGACTTAATTGCGTGGGAAAATTTTTGCTAAGGTCATATCCACAGTTTTTCGCCTCATATCACAATTCTTAAATGGTGTGAGATACCTGTATGTGCATGAAAACAGTTTATTAGCTACCTAAATACATATAAACTCCTCTGTCCATTAACGACTTCCTGTTAAGACTTCCTTGTTATTAAAATCTTACTTCACACTTTGTAGATTTTTTAAAATAAGATTACGTTATTATTCTGGAAGTGTACATGTATATAAATACTCTAATGTATATGTATTTTGTACTATGGGCACTGTTACCTTCAGAAATCCCAAATAATTATTAATATTCGGCTACCTTTCTACAAAGCCATCACTGATAAATGACTATGCTATTTCGCACTTCAATTCTTAACCACATATTTTCACATCCGGTGTATGTATGTAGCAACAGTGATCAGACACGCTTGTGTTCTTGGACTTGACCTTAGAATGCTATCTATGCTTGTCCGTTCAACAAAGTAAAAAGTAATGAAACAATCTCATAAATGATTAGGTTTCATTAAGCTTAAGGTACTCTTCGTTTGTTTTGCCTCCTGCTCCAGGTATATCCTTATTTTGTTTGTAACCTATAAAAGCTGGTAACAGCTCCAAGTTTTTGCTTAATCAGTATCGACATTCACTCCACGTTTGACAATGGAAATTAAAGTTTTGTTAGTAATCGCTTTTCTTGGAATGGCTTCAACAATGCCGCAGTTTGGCCCCACAGGAAGACGTGAGTTTGAAATTACACTAACCAGTGTAACCAGATACTAAATCCTCATATAGACATTTGAGCATGTACATACATTTGATACCTGTATATTTTAGGAGGACGATATCACGGCGGAGGATTTTATCCAGGTGGAAATGGCTTTTATCCAGGGGGTGGCGGAGGTTATTATCCTGGAGGCGGTGGTGGATTTTATCCAGGGGGTGGAGCTGGTTACTATCCAGGAGGAGGCCATTATCCTGGAGGTCTAAATGGAATTGGTGGTGGCCATAGTTCTTCTGCTGCAAGTGCTAGTGCACAATCTAGCAATCATAATGGAGGTATAAATATTTAATGCGTTATGCAACTAATGAGACTGGATTAAACAGGATTTGGTGGCCCTGGATTTGGAGGACCAGGATTTTATGGAGGTGGACGACCTAGTGGTTCGTCTGCTAGTGCAAGTGCTGCATCAAGTAGCAATCCTGGTTTTTTTGGAGGTGGTGGTAGTTCAGCTTCTGCTGCCGCTGCTTCGTCTTCAGGCGGTGGTTTCCACCGTTAAGAATAATTTTTACCGTTATGAATCGGCATGCTGATAGTACTAGTTGTCAATCTTTGTTTTCTGTCATACCGTAATTTCATCAATTCATTACAGATGAACTTAAATTGCTTCACTTTAAATTATTTATTGTTAATTAGCGTCTACATATAATTTATTCGTTATTTATTCAATACACATGTACCTCAATAAAATTTGTATAATCACTCTAATATCATACATATGTATCAAATGTATCAAATTTTAGAATGCAATGCTAACTTTTTTATTTTAAATTCAATTTGTTAAAAAAATTGGCAAAATACCAATTCTTGTTATCACAGATTGCACAACTTTTTATCCCATCACCCTTTTCATCATTTTATGGACTGCAACCGGTTGATTCCCAATTTTTGTTGCTGAAAATGAGTCAATCAGAAAAAATATAATTTTCTGTTAAATTACCAAATGATGCCAATCCAGTGTATCCAAACCAATCCTAATTAACAAAGAAAACGCATGATATAGCAAAGATTACAAGAAAGGGCAGAACCTCATGAAATTATTAATCGATTACATACCCAGCATCCAGCAGGACTAATAAGAGTTGAAGTGGTTTGAGGGAATAATATAATTATATTGTTGACTTCTGCTGTCTCAATGTACTGCGATTTGGTTGCAAAGTCATGACCGATTACGAGCCTTTTAAAAATGTTTTACCAAACATCATTTGTTCTTATTGAAACATACTCATTTGCCATGCAGCCGTGGAAGGCAATATGAAATTTGCAACTGATGGTTTTATCACGACAAGCTTTTGGAATATATATAATTCCAGAACGACTCATGGAAGAAACAAGAGGATCAACAATAAAAAATTCCGATTGATCATAAGTTAGTAAATCTCCGTCAGCTACAAATCCTTTCTCTGGCTTTACAATAGTTTCTCCATATAACCACCGGAACATTTCATATGCTCCATTGTACGCGCATTCTATACCAACCCAGAAATTAAAAATAATTATAATCCTAAAATGTATAAATTTTTACCATTAACAAAATGTTTAGCAATGTTCAATGTTCCACAGGGACCACCGTATCCATTGCCATCAACAGGCTAAAATTCATTAAATAAAATAGCACAAGTTATCTTTTTATCATTTGTTAAATTTGTTATTTACTTGACCGTGTCCTGCGGCTATTCCAAACTCTGCATGAATGCTAGCCCCATAGTGCTCATACATGTCCTTTAAATTTTTCCCAGATCCTTGATCAACTACGGTATCGTAAGATCCGTGGAAAATGTATACTTTTGAATTATTGAGGTTGCTGACAGAGTCTATTTGTCCAAGGTTAGACAAAATATTGGCCTGCCCAACAAAATATGGAACGCTCTGTAATGCGGGGGTCAACATACAAACTCCAGCATCTACTGGTCCACCTTTCAATGGAGTCAAGTATTGTTTTTTAGCAGTTGCAACCCTTATACTTATAAGCTTATACCATAACCACATAAATAAGGTCCTGCTGCAAATATTCCAGCACCTTTGACTTCAGATGAGAAAATAAAATGAAACTGGGATGACATTGCTCCTCCAGACGAAATTCCTGATACCGTCAGTGATGCAGGATCCACATTATAAGTTTCTAAAATATGATATGAATTGAATATAATATAGTTACAACAATATTACAACAGTTTCAAAAATATGTTGTACCAAGTCTTGGAGCTCGTTTCGGAAGAGCAAAGTTAAACAGGGCAGTAGCAGAACTGATGCTGATGCAGGCTAGGAGTACACATTTTTCGAAAATCATTGTGAATAATTTCAGCACTCGACAACTCAAAGCTTGAATCCTTATTGGCATTGATCGATAACCTCATCATTCAATTTATAATCATTTCATAATGGATTTTACAACGTCAAGAAATTCAATACGAAGCTGGATTTTTACATACTTATGAAATAATTGAAATGATTTTCTGATAAAACAAATTAAAATGACAAAAAAAGTCATTCTGCATCTGTATACTTTGAGCGTGATATCACTTATTATGTGTAAAAATTAAAATATAGTCAAGGTTTAGAGCATCAATGCAATTTGCCTTCAAATGTCGTTTAATCCCATTAAACTCTAAACAGTAGAAGCAGCTCAGAATAAACTCTAAAAATGAACTTCAAACCCCTAAAGAACAATACCTTAAATGTCATTCTCTCCCATCTGGTATCATCATTATAATTTATCCATCCACCATTTTTTCAGCCTCGTAAATCTGACATTTTAAACCAGCTTTATTAAGACGCTATCCTTGACCCTGAACCCACAAAAAAACCCAGCCCTCTTCTACCTTGTCCAGAAAAACATAAATTTATTGAATCATATACCGTGAGAAAATAAAACAATGTAGCTCCTAGGGCTGACCCCTTCCCACTGAGATCTTTCCATAAGGGATCTTATAAAGGCCGTATAAATAATAATAAAAACATTTAATATTATTTTCATGTAAACCATTACATCTTTGTTCATTATCCTGATCATTCTGCCCCACAGCCTCTTTTTAGTATTACTCACTTCGTCAGCAGACCTCGTTCAATACCAACACATTTTTTTTAAGTTGTAATATTTTTATTTGGAATCACTACTCCTCCCCTCCTCAAAATTGAATCCACATTTTATTTATTCCAAAACATGTAGTTTGATAAGGTAATGTGGAGATGGGAAGTTTACCAATAGTTATTATTATCATTCTTTATTACAGGTCTCACCAATTATTATTTGATTAAGGAGGCTGAAGCATTGGGATCATGTCGAATAAGGTCAGAATATTTTTTGAACTGTTTAAATGGGAAATAAGCATGCATAAAAAGAAAGGATTTAATGGAAGAAGAAAGTTTTCAAAGCTCTTTGAACTTTGATGGTTTACTAATGGGAAAGTCGATTCCAATCAATATTTTTTCAATTTCTTTTTTTAATTGATTGTGCTTCTAGTGTAATTTGTAGAAGTCAAATAGAGGGTGATTCTTTTTTAGGTGATCCCGTTTGGGAATTTTTGTGAACTCCATGCACTGTAAAAGTTCAATTAGATAGAGAGGCTAATGTGTGCAGCAAAATATCTAATGCCAGATAATAGAACAATTCCCAATAAACCTCATTTAATGAAGCTCATCATTTTAGACTTTGACTTCAAGGCAGTCGTGAACGCAGCATCCCACATCTTTTTGTCATCATTATGTATCATGAATCATGGTTGGTTTTGATTCCTTTGCAGCTTTGGGAATTGAAGGCTATATAGTTTCTAAATGCAATAAGTTGATAACATGAAACCACATTAACCCATGTATCTCCTCTTCTTACCACACCAAATGATAAAAAATAAAGTCTGCGTATTATATTGTCATAAAGAAATTAGGTCTGTCAAGCTACTTTGTTTTAAATATTTCATATTAAAATATGAATCATCCTTGAGTCAATAAACGTGCGTGATATGGATTAAACAGGGGGGGGGGGGGTAAATACAGTAATTCAAATCTGTTTTAATCGTGATCTGTATTATTGCAATTTCATGTTCATGAGATAATCTCTTTACTCTGTTGCATGCATCAATTCCAAGAAGCAAAACGAGACAATGTGTGCCGGAATCTTGATTCTTTAAAATTGTTGAACTTGCAACTTTGAAGCTGTGAGACAAGAAGACAAAACAGCTTCTCATGCTTCTACATGAGTCATTTTAAAGAATAAAAAGGATCAGTGGTTTTAGTAACTTGCAAATTTGACTTTTCGTATTCATAAACTTGTATTGAACGTTTCATAGCTTTGTGATTATAATTGTGGAACGCTGTGTGGTCTATTAAAGAGTTTATAATAATGTCTATTTGGATTTAACCGTTTTCAAGTTCTCCTTCATTCATCAACAATTTGATGAAGGAGTCTGTTATTAACTCAAATTGAAATGCTCTACCTCCATCTTGGAAATAATTATTTATGAGTTTGGGGTTTGACGGGTTTGTATCTGTATTTTGTGGCAAATCTAGGTCAAAGCAGAGTCATAAATTATGATCTCAAATATTTTTTCATTGTCACAATTCGAATCAACGTTTGGCCTGATTTGATTATTTTATTGACTAAAAATCAGGTATTAAACAAAATGTAGGAGCTGGTAGTATGTAGTAGGTAGCGCTTGTACCTTAATTGCATTCAGTTTTTATTTCAGGGTGTGTGTGAACCATTTTACAGTTTGAAATGTTTCTCAGTTTTAGTTTTTGTTGCCTTCAAGTTTAAATGCTACTTTCTAAAAGGTTTATGAAGCATTTAGAAATGACTCAGGTATTAGCGATAACAAACTCTAAATGACTTGCCGAAGCATTTTCCACCCTTCCGCCTGTTTACTAAGTGGGTCGAAGTGACAGATCTAACACGTCTTGTACATGATAAAAGTTGATGATGCTTTATGATTTTTATTTCTGTCCATGCTAAATGACTTTTGATGGGGAGGAAATAGAACAGTTTTTATAACTGACAGTCATGCAATTGTTGGATTAGTATTAAAGTTTAAATTTATGAAGGCTTGATTTGAAATGATGTGATGAGTTGATTGGGTTTTATTTAAAGATTTACAACCCTCCAAGGATTTGAATGTGAACTGCATTTGACACTGATGACTTGTTATTTATTCATATAATATATGAGCAAATAAAATTATCCGTGGTTTTCTGCTTTTATTTTAATTCGGAAAATATGTTCATTGTTTACTCAGCAAGCCTAAAAAGAGTCATGTTGTCAATATTTATGGTATCATGACTATGATAAAATATTACCATCACCTTTTATAGCATACCCATGATTTCTCCAACTGGTTCTTTTAGTCTGTCTTGAAAAAAGAAAATCATGAGCTCATGGTAAAATCTAGCAAAGAGTGTAGATTTGTTCTACGGGTAATCGTTTATGATGAAAAGCATAAAGATGTAATTTAATAATTAAAAAAATTATTTATATGATATGTGTTGCTATTTCGCTAGCGCAAATTCACTCCTGTTTAAAACACTGTATACATAAGACAAATTTAATTTGCAACTATTCTTTTTATTATTTCGTACTAAAACTGTTAATTGATCTCAAATTTTTAAAACATGATTTATTTAACTGTTAAGTTGACCGTTAAAAATTGATGTTACTTTATGTCAAATATATATGATCTGTGTAAAGAAATAAAATAATATTCGACATCAACCATGTGATTTTAATTTTTGCAACATCACACATCATGACCCTGAAAGGATGTTTCCAACTTTGGCAACTTTTGTAAAGTCAGTTCAGTAAATGCTTAAGGGATGACAGTGATCAAATGTTAGCAATCACATATTACGACTCTGCGACGTATAGTAGGTACAGTTATGGGTAGATAGAAACCCTATTCAATTATAGACTTTGCTGTGAAACTATTGATCAGATTATTGTTAGAGCATCATAATTGTTTAATGGTCTAAATTGACCTTGACGTGATGCTCAGCAGGTGAAAAAGGAATCAGAGACACGAGATGATCATATTTATTAAGCATTTGATTAACTATGTTGCTCAAGTTTAGCACTCCATAAACGGCTATGTTCATGTCTGTTTGTTTGTTAATTTATGATTTGATAATTTTTTTTTCGTATAACCAGATTGGTAAAGAAAAGAGAGGACCTTTAGCCCTGGAGCTATGGGCGAAACAGCTAATTGATTGTTACCCAGGAGTTACTATTCGAAACATGACCTCATCGTGGAGAAACGGATTAGCCTTTTGTGCCCTTATTCACAGGTTTCGTCCAGACCTTATGTAAGATAAGACTATATATTTTTAAGTTTAAGTTTTAGTTTAAACATTGTTTGATTCCGGCAAATGTTTCTAGTGATTATGATAAACTGGATCCCCTAGACATACTCGGAAATTGTTCCCTTGCCTTTGATGTTGCTGAAACTAAATTAGGGATTCCAAGTCTACTGGATCCTGTCGACATGAAATCAATGGATATTCCTGACCGACTTTCTGTTCTCACCTACGTCGCTCAATTTTATAACGCGTTCAAAAATTGTGAGGCAAAATCTCAAATCCCACCTCGCCAAGTTGAGGAAAACAATGAAGTCGATGTCCTCAAAAAGCGATCAGGCGATAAGTTAGATTCTCCTGAAAAGGTACCTCTAATTTTTGAAATGATTAATTTGCACCAAAATTCCCTAAAGTTGTATATAAATTAGTGGCCAAATCTTTTATTAATTTGCGGTGAAGTTTGGTCTGGCATTGTAGTTAGTTTGTACAACTAATAATGGAATCACTTGAGCTAATAACAAGATTGTCAAGCTTTCTTGCCGAGTCATTCAACTAACTAAAATAGAGCTTTTCAGTCTTTCATCTTTTGTAAGCTGCACTTAAGCTCACTATTAGTTTTTTTTGCCGACGTCACTTCACCTTACTTTCTCTGTTCTAATCATTTAATTGGTTTTGAATTTGCAATGCCCTAATTTATTGCATTTTGCATCGTGACTTTTCACATGAAATTTGTAAATAAATATTCAAAAAAAATGTACATACAAAAGCAATCAGGTTTGGAAGGATCTCTTCAACTTCCTCCTGTCTTCCAATGCCCGCTTTATTATTATTCTGTCTTGCACATATAATTCAGGTGTACTATTCTGCGATCAATTAGCTTTTTTGTGATGTTATGATGACTTTCTTTTTTGCTTTATCTGTGTGCCGGACACATTTAGAAATCAAGCTGTGTCACTGTTTTATTGTAAATAAATAATGCATGGGAAGTAGAGTGAGTGAAGGCAAGCTGTATCAAACATTGCAACAAAAACTTTTATAAATGTTTGAGCCTTGAACATGAATGACGAATGAGTCCTTGCTCTTACTGTATGTTTATTGAATAATTGCAATTTTTAAAAGGTTTCTGCATTATCATTCGTGCTTTACATACATTGATGTACTCAAACGAACGTTTTGACAAATTTATTTGATTTATTGAATTATTTGTTATTTGATTTGTTCGTATGCAACCAACACTGCATCAACATAGATCTTTCATGTGTGTATAATTAGTTGATAAAGGAACTGGGGATTTATGTTATGGGGCAACAAGGTTTGCTTATTTTGTAATATTTTTACAATTTACAGCCACTACAAAGACGGTAAAGTGCATTATTGCAGACAGGAACCATATCATTATAATGCCTCGAATCACTTCACTTTCTCTTCCGTTTTACAATAATTATCAAACAGATTGCATTGTAGTCAGAAACCATAAATTTGATGCTTTTAATTCCTTCCTTGATTATTACACGCTCAGCTGTCGGGTTGAAAGCCTGTCTAGCCAATGTCTGTCTGCATAATTTCAAAACACTATTTGCATTATTGGTCTAGGTCAAATATAATTTTTGAGATGAGAATCAGGTTTGGCATGTAAAGTTGTAAGATCAGTAAGTAAGATGTAATTTAATGCGCATTATCCCTCAACTTACACATTGTTACTGTTCCAACTTTGAAGTGCGCCCTAGTTTTTGTTTTTGTTCTATTGTTTTATGTATTGTAACACTTTCTCTGCCTTCATTCAATTATTGTTGTTTAGAATGAAATTAATTTAATTTGTTTCACATGACACAGTAAAGCACTATCACAAAGTACTGGTAAAGTAAGCCAGGCTTCGTCAATCAATTTTTTTAGGTAATTAGAGCTCTCTTGTATAGATCACGTCTCATGGAATGTGACACATAATGTTATTAAACTTTCCGATGGTTATCGGAATTGGCTGACTTGTGTCTAACTAATGATTTTTATGTTATCAATTCTCTTTCTTCGATAATGCACCGGCTTAAGAAACTTGCTTTTGGGGCTTATAATGTAATTAACTATAATAAAGACGCTATTGTAGGAATTGTATGCTACGTTTTGTGCGTTTTGTGACAAACATGACGTTTATTTTTGTGCTTAATTTCCGGTTTTGCGTTTGGACACAGGAGGACAGTTTGGAAGTGATGGGCCAATTCAAATCTGAAATCTTTTGTTAATTTAATTTCTCAAGTTCAGGTATAAAATCGCATCTTGAGTTTTCTTTGATCAAAATACTACAATGGCATTATACTTTACTACGATTAAATTAAATATCTCATACAGGCCATCACAAAAAGAAAAAAAGAAGTTGATGAAGACGAAATTATGGAAAACGTTAGACGTAGCATGCCTAAACGCTCAGTTTTATTAAGTACTGCAAGTGCATGTTCAGAGTGTAAAAATCCAGTGTTCATCTCTGAACGAGTGATATTTATGAAAAAGTTGTATCATAGATCTTGTTTCCACTGTTTTAATTGTAAGAGTCCTTTGAATCCCAACATCGCTGACGTAACTCCTGATGGATCTCCTGTTTGCTTGGAAAAAACTTGTCATGCGGAGCTTTTAAAGAACAGCAACGATAATCAAGTGCCCATTACTAGTGACAATATACAAAAAGACAATGATGTAGTCGTAAATAGCAATTATGCAAATATTAGCGATTCAAATATCGATAAAGAAAATTGTAAATCTAATAATAATATGAGCAATGAAGGAACAGAAAATATATGCAGTGCAACTAATCCTAGTTTAGATATCGTTCAAGATGACTCTCACAGTCAAGGAGATGTGCCAAAATTGCCTGAGAAAGAACAAGTTCCTCTACATACTGAACAATCAATATATTCCACTCCTCGCACTACCAAAAAGTTGATGGAATTTGCTGGCTTATTTGTCGAAGAAGAGCACGAACAAGACCAAACTGTGAATGCTCCAAATATTATCACACCAATAATGGAAATCTGTAATGATGTAAAAGAACAAGTTGATTCCGAAATGTCACAGGCCTCAGAAATAACCCATGGAGTTGTTGGCAATTTTAATCAAGTGCATATTCTCGAAAACAAAGAACAGCAAGAGGACGCAGTACCATCCTCTAAGATAAAAGAACCTGAAGATACCCCACTAATTTCACCTTCTCCAGTAGTAACAAGTGATATAAGTTTAAAAGGTGTCGAGGAAGAAATGTCGATTCGAGGAAAAGCAATTTTAAATGTGGCAGATCAGCTCAAGGCTTCCATCAATGCTGCGACTGCAAAAGAATGTACTGCTACTAAAAATGAAATTAATGAAGCAGAGGAACCATGTGAATCATCAAATGATACGTTGAACATGAATGTAATTGCCAATATTGATTCAACTGAAACTGTCGAGTTTGTATCATTGCCACAAAGCAGTGGAGAAAATATGGACATTACAGAATCATCATCTAATCCCTTTGAAGATGACGAGCAGACTGAAGCACATGAAACTGTTTATGAACCAAATTTTAAACAGGATTCACCTAATACATTAATTCCTGTACCCAAGAAGCGACCACCCAAACCTCCCCCTCCCACAATTTCAATAACCAATTCACCTACACCAAGACCGAGAAATAAAATTCAATCAAAATGTCTTCCAAATTCTACACCTACTAATGAAATATGGAGAAATAATGATTATTACCCATCTGAATTGAACCCCTTTGATTCTGAAGAAGATGTATCACAAAGGGATAAGACTGTTGAACCCAAAAATCCGTTTGAAGACGATCAAGATGACCCTCCTGTTGTACCTCCTGTAATTGTTCCTTCATCTAGACCAAATCCAAAACCTCGCACTCATACTATTCATGAGGAAATCAATAACAATGGATCTTCACTGACTAATCGACCATCTACATCATTTGAGCACAGCAGCAGCAATAGAAACGTAGCCAATTTTCATGTCGCACCTCCAAGACCACCTCCTCCTCAATCATCTCCAAAGAAATTGCTTTGTCAGCAGCAAGAAAAGCCGTACAATCCTTTTGAAGATGATGATGACATTGGAGAATATGATGACGATAAACCATCTGGAGTATTTGTTAAATGTCGAGATGACACTAGCTCTATTAGCAGCAAAACAAGTGACCTCAGTAGTATTAGCGGTTTCCCAACATCAACACCTAGATCGCTAAATGCAAGTGATGCAGAATGCAGTGGTTCAATGAAAATTCGTTCAAGAAAGTCTAGAAGGGCGCCTTTACCCCCAACAATGAGTCAACCCTCATCACCTTGCTTAAATCTTTCTCTTACTCCAGTTACTACAAGAAGAATTATTCCAGTGAACCCAAACTTAATGAAAGGCTTAAATCTTGATCCACCGCGTAGAAACCAAGATTCTGTAGGCGGTGGTACTCCTATTCGAAAGAAACGACGAGCACCACCACCTAAGAGAAGGGTCGAACCACTTCCGGAAGATACAATTAAGACTGAATTTGCTGATTTGGAAATAAAACTTAAAGAACTCGAAAGACAAGGCATTGCCCTTGAAACTAAGATAAGATCCATCATGGATGAAGATGTAAGTTGTCGTATATTTTAGAAATAATTTCCAAATAGTTGTAATCATTATGTCCACCCACAGGCCAAACAACCAGCAAGTGACGAAGCAATTGCAAACCAAAATGAAGATGAGCCAATAATAAAGGAAAGTACCAACAGTCAAAATGGGGAACAACTTGATGAAATGATGATTCAATTGTGGGGTATAGTTAATGAAAAAAACGATATCTTACGAAGGCAAACTGAACTCGAGTACTTACGTCGAGGACATCGACTAGAGGTAGGTATTTTGCCCACATGCAGCAACTCCTCTTTGATTATTATTATTGATTGCTTTACTTTTGTAGGAAATGCAGTCGGAACTTGAATTTAAACTAAGAATTCTAATGGATACCCCTGAAGATCAACAGCATTCTAATCAAAAAGATATGGAGCAAATATATATTGAACAGTATGTTTAGTTTGGCATTTCTTGAATCCGATGCCAAAGAAAGCTTATTTCCTTGCAGGTTGCTAAAATTAGTTGACGAACGAAACGAAATAGTGGAATGGTTTGATTATCATCGACAGCAAGACAGAGAAGAAGAACTTGCTCTTACCAAATCCATATCTGAATTTTCTATTAATAAAACAGTTGAGCCAATACCGGAAGTTCCAACTACTTCCAAACTCAAATCAAAGGACAAGAAATCAAAAAATAAATCAAAGGAGGAGAAAGAAAAAAAACATGGCAAGATTAAATTAGGATTGTTTAAGAAAAGCAAAAAGGTTAAAGGAGTAGAGGAAAAAACAACAGAAGCTCAGAAAATGCCTTGAATGATATTTAATCACATGAAAACATTACTGTAATATTCAATCAATGTAACAAACAATCATTCCATATTCTAACTATTTAGCTAATTTTTAAAACCATTCCTGGATTAGTGAGATGATAACTAACTTTTACTACTGAAATATTTTGTAGTGCCTTTCCTCAAATGTAATATTTTGCTAGTGAAATAATCTTAAAATAGCTGTCCAATGAATCAATTAGATATCCCAATTTTATTTTATTTAGCAACACGAAACAATTATGTACTTTGAGTACTCAACTTACCAGACTGTACACACATGAATGTAGTAGCAATAATTCAATTTTACCATGAAAACCGCAAAAAAGTGGTCACAAATCAATAAAGAAACAACTTTAATAAAATAATTTGACTTCTTTTATTAAGACTTGGTTTTCCTGGGGCCGTATTACAAGGAGTGGTAACCAAAAAATAAACCCAGGTTAAAGCTTAACCCGATTACAAAAAACTTGGTAACCCAAAATCTAACCCAAAATTCAATTTAACCCCGCATTTTAACCTTGGTTCGTAATAAGCGTATTACGACGATTTTTTTTTTAACTTTTAAC